>OMKR01027577.1:1776-15528 GCA_900302355.1 Cyttopsis rosea | reverse complement strand
CGGACATCATGTAGAGCTCCTGCTCGCTCATCCAGGCCTCTGCCTCGGCGGCATCAAAGTAGTACTGCTGGGCCTGGTGGGCCTCCTCCAGGCGGCCATGACGCTTCTCCGTCTCCTGGCCGATCTGTTGCCATAGCGACTGAAGCCCAGCCAGACGCTGGCCAATCAGCTCGGCCGAGGGGCTTCCCTCCCGTACCACGTGCTGGCTGCGCTGGAAGATGTCGTCGAAGCGTGGCTGGTGGCCCTGGATCTCCTTCTGCAGGGTCTGGGGTCAGAGGACAGAAGTGTACATAAATGCTTTTGTGCGTGTGATTATGTGCGTATGTGAGAACGTCTGTGTGTCTGCATAATTAAAATTATTATTTGTGTGATTGATATGTGTGTGCACATATGTACAGTATAATAATAATAACCTTTATTTGTTAGCACCTTTCATACAGAACATGCTGCTCAAAGTGCTTTACATTAATAGGCACTCAAAAAGTGATAATAAACAAATAAGCAAAATACATTTAATAAAAATAAGAAAATACCGTAGACCCAATTTCAGTTTTGGGAATGCTACTATGTGTGGAGTGTGTGTATAGTGATGGACTAGCCAGGAGGCTGCGTGGTCCACTCAGCATGGATTATTACAATGACCTAAAAAATAGAAGAATAAAACAATGTGTACCTGGTTCTTCTTGATGAGCAGCTGCACAGTCTGCAGATTGTGTCCATGGTCTGTGGATGTGGCCAGAGGCATCCGCTCCTCAACCCACAGCTAGAAAACACACACGCACACACACTTTGGATTGGACTTTGGATATGCACCAATGGCGTCCTACATGTTCGGAGCACGGTCCATTGCGTGCTACTTACGATCTCATCCTCCATGTCCCTGTTGAACTGGTGGATCTCCCTGGACGCCATCAGGTTGTCCCTCCTCGTCTTGATGGGCGCCTGCAGGGCCTGGAACTTGTTCTCGACGCCGACCCGCTGCCCGTCCACCTCCTCCGTGTCTTTTCCCTCCTGACTCAGAGCTTGCGCCTGGCTGCGGAGCTCCTCCACCTCCTTCTGACGCACCTCCACCTGGGACTCCAGCATCTGGAGGAAACATAAAATACTATTACTGCAACTGACTACTACTACTGTTCACTGGAAATATCCACCTGGGACTCCAACATCTGAAACAGTGGCAGAGAGAAAGAGTCCAAAACTACTACTACTATAACTAACTAGTAACTTTCTCTCTCTTTCTTTCCCTCTATACACAATAAACCTCCACCTGAAGCTCCAACATCTGACACAAAGGGAGAGAGAAAGACTAACTCTAACGACGAGTAGTAAATAATAACTACTGCTTCTACTACAAGCTGTAAACAAGTCTATCAGTAGAACCGCGTGGTTCACATACATTTAACGTGAGAATCTAAATGAATTAAAGACAAAAAATAAAATACATTAAAAGTAACAAAAATCGAACTGAAAACTGGATTGACCAACGAATTCAGAGAACGACCAGAACAACAGGACAAACACAGCAAAGCCTCTAAAACGGATAGAAATGACTGGAACTACAACGCCATCAGAACAGAACGATTACAGGAAGTCCACCTGAAACGACGTCGGAATGGAGTGACAAGAGACGAAGGGGGGGAGAGAGAGCGATAGAGAGAGAGAACAGAATTGGAGCTACAGCATCGTACTGTCGGTCGGCTGAGAGCAAACTACCCACTCTCTCTTTCCCCCACTCCAAATCAAACACTTTGATAATGATCTCCCTCTTGCTCTCCCTCCTTTCTCTCTCCCTCCCTCTCTCGCACAGATTCAATATCTCCACGAATATACCATAATGATTCATATCAATAATAATGAATAATTCTTATGATTTCATGTGTAAAAGTCTTAATACCAAATGAAAATACCAGTATCACACACACAGATTACAGTTACGTAATCTAAAATTTATTTTGATGTGTCAAGCGGAAGTGTTTTTGTGAAAAGGGGGGAGTGTGTGAAAGAGAGAGGAGAGAGAGACGAAGAGAAAAAGAGAGGGAGGGAGAGCGATGTGAGTGAGCATCTTACATAACCAGTAGTTACTGGCACACATTCATATATGTACAATATGAACGATCAAATGAATGAGATGAAATAATGAATAAATAGAGTGACGAATGATGAATGGATGAAAGAGGCAGTTCTCTCTCCTAACACTCATATCCAGATCAGCCAGTATTGGTTGAGTAGGACTCTAGTAAATACGTACTGTAGTAGTGGCTTGTTAAGATTATTTAAATGTAAACATCTCTGATCATATCACACCTTAACATGTCAACTTACTGAACACAACCTTCTAGGGCCGGGAAACAAAGCTCCAACTAAATCTGCTTTATTTATTTATATTTATATTTTAGAGGTTTATTTGTCAGGGACAATGGCCATTAAAGGACAGTAACACTGTAAATGGGCCAGAGTTCGCCCAAAAAGGCTCATTTTCATTTCGTGTCCCGGGCCAGGTGTCTAAAATGACATGCAATGAAAGAATAAGAGTGCAAAATTGAGCTATATAAGCAGAGAGGACATGGCAACACAGACTATGTAGTCTGTACAGGACGACATGAGGAGATGCACATTTAACAGTACACACAAGCAAAACATAAAAGTCTATACAGTGAGAAGATCAGGTAAGAAATATAAGGCAGTGTTATCAATGTTAAGTGTTATCTTATCTATATATTTCTAAGAATATATATAGATTTGATTTGAAAAAAATAAAAAAAAATAAAAAAGATTTGAAAGCAAATATCTATAGTATTTAAGTCAGTCGGGTTACATAAGTTAAAATAAATAAAGGGGAGATGTGATGGAGCCGCTCCCCACCTGCTGCTTCTTGAGCAGGATGTTGACGGAGGTGAGGTCCTTGCCGTAGTCGTCGGACTGGATCTGTCCCTCGAGGCCGCCGAGCCACTTGTCCAGGTCGGCGCAGCTCTGCGTGAACAGCTCGGCCTTGTTGGCGTCGAACAGGCACTGGGCCTTGGTCTGCGTGGTGGACTCCAGCTCTGCCCACGTGGCCTTCAGCGCCGCCAGCTTCTCCCTCACCATCGACTCCGTCTCCGGCTTCTCCGCCATGAGTGCCATGCCGTCCTGGAAAACGCCGGGAGAGAGAAAGATATTAAAAACTGTACAGAGTTTTACTCATGCAATGTATTTTCCCCCCCATTGAATCAATTAGTTTCGGTGTTCAATTCTTTACCTATATTATGAGGGTGTGTATGTGTCTATAAATGAGTAAATTTGTAATCATTATATTCTATTAAATTTGAAACATAAATATGACTGCATACAGTTGAATTATCCAATGATCAATGTTATTACTTTGGATAATGTTATTACTTCTTATATGCATTAATATTATTAGAAAGCATTTAAAATTAGGTTACAGTAGGTAAATTAGGTTTATGATGGTGCCGTAAAATTGCTGCGTGTCTGTGTGTAAACCTCTTTAACTGTAACTCTCTATGTACAGTAAACAGAGGTGGAAAGAGAAAAGGTACTACAGTACGTGTTACTTGTTCCTAATTAAATTTAAAAAATATTGATGAAATGAATTACTCAAATGTAGAGTAAAAAGGGAAAAAACTCAACTCTAAAACTAGTGGGTCCTTTAAAACACCTAGAATCCTTTGAAGCAATTCTCAAATGAGCAGAATCATCAAATAACGCATCAAATGAAATAAAATGAATCAGCGAGTTTGTCCTAGAGATAGACCGTTGTTATCATCGTCTGGTTTAGAGAATGATTAGAGATTAATTTCAATCAACACATCAAAATCAGTTAGAGTGAGGTGAGTATTTCCTCTCACCTTGTCGATCTTGTCCAGCCACTCCTTGTTGGACTGCAGCTCGGCCATGAAGGCCTGGTGCTTGAGCCACTTGCTGTGAAGGTTCCTGGCCTCGTCGTACGTCATGTCCTGAGCGGTCAGCATCTTCTCGCTGATCCACAAGGACAGCTGGACACACACACACAGAAATACACATTACGTTACTAACGGTAGGAATATAATACTTGAAAATGATTTTGTTGTGGGAACAATGTACACAAGTGACAATTGAGTGCGTCACCTCTTGACATTCCTGCAGGAACTTCTGCAGATCTCTGTTGTCCTTCAACTTCAGCAGCAGTTCACTGGCTGCCGAGCGGTTGTTCTTATGTCTTATAAAAATACACAACAAACAAAATAAAACAACAAAAACAAAATCAGAAAAAGGAAAATACACTACAGGACACTTTGTCCAACTGATGGAAATAGTTTTTGTCAGCAACACGTGAGTAGATGTTTATGTTTGTTTATTTTCTTCTGCTAGAATACATTGATTGGCTTATTCATATCTGGGTGTTCACCTCTGGTCAATGGAGTCCACTTTCTCCTGGATGCGCTCGGCGTTGATGTTGCTGTCGGCGACCAGGCGCCGGCCCGTGTCCACCACGCCGCTGATCTTGTCCTCGTTTGCGTCCATGGTGGTCATGAAGTCCTCTTGCCTCTTGATGGCGGCCTCCGCCCCCTCCAGCGTGGTGGGCATCTCCGTGTGGGCCAGGGCATACTCCTGGTGGTGGAGATGTGGAGAGATAGAGATAGATAGATTAATATAAAGAGGATGGCTGCATCCTAGAAGCTAAAAAGGTGTTTTATATTGTGATAGATAGACCAGTGTCTCCTGCATCTGAGACATCACTCGACTCACTCCCGGAAAAAAAATTACTACAGCATGACAGTAGTTTACCTGGTTGTTGAGGAAGGCCTCTGCCTGCTTGGTGTCTCTCAGGAACAGCTGGTAGGCGTGGGACTGGGACAGGAGGTTCTGCCGGTTTTCCCACATCTTGTGCAGCTCTTTCCAGCCGGTGTCTAGCGCCTGCAGCCTCTGCCGGAGGAACATGTACTGGGCGTCCGTCTGGCCCTGCGTCACCATCTCGCCCATGTCCCGCATCTTCTGGTAGTCCTCCTCGTAGTTGCGTATCTCGTTCTTAATGCCCTCGTGCTGGGCCAGCAGCTTCTCGGCCTCGGCCAGCGTGTTGGGCATGTCCTCGGAGGCGATGGCCGTCTGCGTGCGCGACAGCCACGACTGGAAGTCGTCCAGCTCCCGCAGGAACTGCTGCAGCTTGCTGGCCTCGCCCAGGGACTCCTCCCGGTTCTTCATGGTGTCCTGGGGGAGAGAGGATGGAGATCAGAAACATGGAGATGTAAAATTATAATAACAATTTAAGTTAATGTTAAGCTTAATGTTATACCTTTTAAGACCAAATTTTAAGACTGATTTTTGGACAAATAGTCTATGTATGATGTTCAGTGGTTTTATAACATCACAAATGTTGACTCTGATGTAGAAGTTGATGCATATTGACAGAAAGAAAAAAAGAAAATCTGACGATTAAGATTTAAGAGATTCTAATTTTAGACTATTTAATTACTTTTAAGGCCTAATATTTGTAAAATAATTGTTTGTAAGACATTTTAAGACTATTTAAGGACACCCTGTTTATTGTATTGTGATTCTGCAGTTATTCTGATTTGCTGAGTACTGAATTATGCTGGAAATATATTGCAGCTTTTATAACTTTTTAAAAACTATTCCATATAAAACAATGAAATGGACTACTTGACTATAACCTATGAAATAACCTATTACATGAAAGCATCCTAATTTCATTACAATCTGGTACTACTTCAATACTAGTGACTTATCGCCCAGCGCTACCTTCATCTCATCCCAGACACCGGTGATCTCAGCCAGTCGTCCCTTGATGCCGTCGGCCTGGTCGGGATGTTCGGTGGCCAGGCGCTCGGCCTCCTTCCCCAGGTCTCCCAGCTTGTCTTCTATGGCCGCCAGGTCTCTCTCCATGCCCGTGAGCTTCCGCTGCAGAGCCATGACCCCCGCCAGGTCGTTCCCCAGCTCCTGGGTGGACTCTATCAACTTGGTCTTCTCCTTGATCCAGGACTTGGTCTCGTTACACTCCAGGTGGTAGTTCTGGACGCCCAGGGCGGAGTTCAGGCGGTCCTTCTTCTGGTCCACCAGATCCCGGAAGGCGCTCCATCTGACCAGAAAGGAGATGCCGTGGGGGGTTAATACTAAACATTACTAACACACTCAACTAGTTCTAATCTCATTGATCAGATTTGATCATAAAATCTTCTTACAAATGTGACCACAAACATAGCGGCACTCAATTTTTCTATCTGGATTTGTACAATACCTTATTCTTTAGGCAAAACCAATTACACTAGAGACAAACCTCACATTAAGAAGGCTACATTTTGAGACCTCGTACGGTACCAATAACAATATTAGCAAAGCTGTTTTAAAGTGAGATATACTCTGAACAAGCATTTATCATCTGGTATGTTTGGCCAAGCCCAAAATCGAGGGACTCCCTATATTTTAGGATTTATTTTGTGGGAACAAGTGGGAATTTAAGAAGAATGTGTCTGTGTTCGTGAATGACGCCCATTTATTGGACAATAGCATTGTCTACTATTTTGAAACTAAAAGGTGCATGACTGCTCAAAACAGCAGGAAATCTAATTTGGGGAGAGCAGCTCCTAGCATGCAAATATGTGGCAGTGAGACATTCCCAGAATTCATTTAGTGGCAGTAAAACACCAGCACAGCCAGCTAGGAATACAACTACAAGCCTCAAAATTCACCCCTAATGTTCTGGCTGGGACTACTTGTTTTTAACAGATCAGTGTTTTTGTGCCCAGAGCTGTAGATTTAAAACCAAGGATGGTTTTATTACCTGGTGTTGAGTTTGTCTTGCTGGGATTTGATCTCCTTCTCGCTGGGATGTCCACTGTGGATCAGCTGCCTAGCAATCTGGTTGACAACGGCAACGCGAGACGCCTGGCTGTTCATCTCAGGCTCCAGACTCTCGAACCTGAAGGTCACACAATACACAGTGCGTCTGGTAAGCCTTCCATTTAGACTCAGAGCCTAGATATTAACCCTTTATAACATAATGATGCTGGACGACATTACCAAATACAAAACAAATTAGCCACCGTTTAAACAAGTTACATGATCACATTACTAGTATTAAATGCCGCTGTTTGTTGGTTGAAGATTTAGACAATGGTAAGACATTCACAAGTTACCTTCATATAATAGTTGGAGCGACAGAGCCGGAGTGGATCTACAGCAGGAAAAGTTGAAAATCATTTGGAAAACAAGTGTTCTGGTCCTACCTGTGCTGAACGACCTCGAGGTCCTCCAGCTTCTCGGGGATCTCCATGCTGTTGAGCCACTGCTCCTTCTCGTCGATCCAGAGCTCGCAGGAGTCGGCCTCGCTCAGCATCTTGTAGAGCGCCAGGGCGTCCTGCAGCGCCTGCTTCCTCAGCCGGGCCAGCTCCGCCACCTCCTTGTAGCGCTCCTCGATGCCCGCCAGGCGGCCCTGGACCTTCAGGGGCACAACAGAGAACTGAGTGGGGATGCATGTGGAGAGACCACTCTCAGGGTATAGAAGAAGCTTTCAAAAACACAAGATAGTTAATGGTCATTGGTTATTATATTATTGGTTATTTTACGGATGGAAGGAGTTGGAAGTTTTTTTTGTGGGACAGAACTCATTTAGGGGATTTGAATGACAATTTCAGTTAAAGAAAGTCGTTGGGTGGGGGACTTTAACTGTTTCCAAATGCTGCCACTTTGGAACGGTGTAGTTGTATGGTGTTTTGGAATGGCGTAGAGGTGCTACCTCTTCCGAGCTAGCCTTTTCATCGGGCAGCGTGCGTGACTGCTCATGCAGGGCGTCGATGACGGGCCTATAGCTGCTAATCTCCTCGGCGACGTCCTTGTGTTTCTTGGCAAGGGTTTGGGTGGAGAACTCATCGTGTCCGACGTCCGCGCTGGAGACGATGCGCAGGACGTCCAGCATCCAGGTGTCGATGTCGTCTGCGTCTGCCTACAGGGAGAGGGACAGGGTGGTTGGACCCTCACAGCCCTGTTGAAGTTCCTTTCAGTTTCTGTACGTGTACAGTATGTGTGTGTGTGTCTACATGTGTGTACCTGGAACTGGTGCTGGTTGCAGGCTTCTTGCAGTCGGGCCTTGCGGACGGCTGAGAGACGCTCCAGCGCTGCCCATTGTTCCTGCAAGGAGAGGAGGAATGTAGATGCCAAAGCATCTTCGAGTGAGCCTCAAAATACATTCTCCTTTAAGATATCCACAAGAATCAGCTGATGAGTCATGGACTCCAGACAGAGCAGAATATGGGTCTGTCTCATTTGCAAATTCCTACCTACGTAGGAAGCAATTTCAGGAAATATTACAACTCAGGACTCAGGTCACTTTACAGCAGCATGTATAGGCTACGTTCTAGTTAGGTTGCTTGGCAAAATATGAGAACTACTTTAGGTATGTCCTGATCCAATTATTGATCATGATATGAAACCATCTTTGTTTTATGATTTGACACAATTGAAAAGACATCAATAACTCTGATGTGCCGACCAGCCCTAGTTCCTACCTGAATGTCCTGGATGCGTTCTTTGATTTTGTCTGCTCCAAAGTGGTTGTCTGCGACCAGCTCCTCCCCCTGTCGGACGGTTTGTTGCAGGTGGGCCGAGCGCCCGTTCATCTCGTCCTCAAAGGCCTTGTGCTGACTCAGCAGCCGCACCGCCCCCGTCAAATCCTTCCCACAATCCTCGGAGGAAAGAATCTGTTCCTTCTCGCGTATCCAACCCTCCTACAAGCAACAGGATTCAGGTCTTTGGTTTAAAAATATTGCTAAATTCCTGAAATCTAAGACAACATTGGGTCTCGTTTATCAACCAGCCAGTCAAGTGCATTTTGAATATTTACAGCTCAGCCTATTTTAGTGTCATGGGTCAAAACGAAAAATGCTGACTCTTCAACTTTCATCTCCTGTCCCTATAAACATCATACAACATCACAACCACAACAGACGGCAGCGGAGTCAAACCTCTTCCGCCATCTCCCAGAAGAACTTCCAGAGGCGCCGGGACTCCTCCAGACGAGCCCGGCGTTCTGAGGCCAGCTGGTTCAGCTCCTGGTAGCAGAACTCCATGTGGGCCACGCGATCCAGGATCACCTGGGGATCACATGGCTTGTAGCCTGGGAGAGAGAGAGAGAGAGAGAGAGAGAGGTGTGGGGAAGAAAGAGAATAAGAGACAGGAGAGAGATTGGAATAAAGAGAGAGGAGATGGAGGAGAGGAAACAGTTTGACAAGATTATAAATTGTCTATCTTATGAGAATGGATCCATTTATCCATCCATCTAACCTCCCATTCATCCAGCCAGCCCTCCCCTCTCAGAGTCTGTCTATCTCACCCTCAGAGTCATCTGCAAACTTCTGAGCGTTGTTGTTGACGGCCCGCACTCGGTCGGCCTGGATGGAGATGTCGGCCTCCACCAGAGTGTGTTTCTGCAGCAGGTCCTCCACGCCCAGCAGATGTTTGCCATAGTCCTGGGAGAGCAGCAGCATCTATGGGAGAACACCGGCCAGGGTCAAAGGTCAGACAGATACAAGGACTTAACTTCTCTAGTCATTCTACATTATCCATCTATCCATCTATTCATCCCACCAATCATCCATCAATTCATCCATCTTATCACCAACCATTCATTAGGGCTGCCCCCGCCGTTCAAGTGATTAATCGACTAGCCGTCGCACGATTACGATATTATTTAAATATATATTTAAATATATATTTTATCATCAGCAAATGGTTTGAGTTCCAGGGCAGAGAAAGAATGTTATAACTAACATTGTTAACACTGTGCTACATTACAGATAAATACAAATAACCAGACTTTAAAATATAATTTAAATTTTCAAGCTCTGCGCGCACAAAGCGAGCCACCTGTTAATTACACCGGCAAAAGCCGCTCATCAAAAGCTGTAATGATTCTGAATGTGTTGGAACAACCAGCAAGGGGACTGAACATTGTTAATTTATCAGTAACACCAACACAATAACCAGCCTTAAGCACTGCGTGGCGCGCACGCATGAAACGAGCCGCCTGTTAATTACCGGCAAAAGCCGCTCATCAAAAGCTGTAATTATTCTTCTGAATGTGTCGGAACAACCAGCAAGAAGACTGAAGATTTATTTTGGTTAAATTTATAGGTTTTAAGATGAATTTTGACAAGGCACAGCTCCTGAATGGAGCTTTTTTTTTTTCCTGCGACCAACCGACCAATGAAAAACTTCTTCTCGTTGACTAACATTTGGTTGATGCAGCCATTCAATCAACCAACCATCCATCATATCCACCATTCCATCCATCTATCATTCCAATCAGCCATCCATCCATCCATTTTATCCATTACCCATTTATTCCTGACATAAACTCAATAGTATAAAACATAAGTTTCTAAAATAAACTACTGAGAACAACGATTCTATCTATTCTTAAATATTTATTACGCATTCTTGGGAATTTCTTTCTTTCTACCTTCATCTCGTCCATCCAGTCCATGATGTAGAGCATCTCCTGGAAGACCTTCTGCAGGCCCAGGTTCAGCTCTAGCCGGTGCCTGCGGGCCTTCAGCAGCTCCAGCAGATACTCCCACAGCCGCAGCACGTTCTCCTTCCTGGCCGTGACGCGCTTGATGTCATGGTAAGACTCCGCCTCCAGCTCCCTCGCCACGGAAATCACCGCCTGCACCAGGGGAGCAAGAGACAAAGACGATAATATAAAAATTTTCTACAACATTGTTGTCTTCACGAAGCGCAGAACTTAAGCAGAATGAACTAGGTGTGATTAAATGTCATTTTAAATACAAACTTTGTATTTTAATTGAGAGGTAATGGATGCGGTCTGACCTGGACGCGCTCCTCATACGCTGCGATGTCAGTTTCTATGGCTTCATGCTTCTTAGTGGCGGCTTCCACCGCTTGCAGGTCATAACCAAAGTTATCCTGGAGAAGAGAGGAGGGGATGTTGAGATTAAAATCTAGGAAAAACTTGTACATTTACATTAACAATGGTGTATTTCTGTAACCTGATCTACCCAGCAGGGGGAGCTCTACCCTTAAAGGCTGAGTGGATCAATACACTATCAGCAGACAGGACAGTCAGAGGTCACTTTTTGTGCTGAAATATATCAAACTAAAGCCTTAAAAAGCATTTCACCGTCAATGTTTGTTTGGTCTATTATTTAAATACATCAGTTGTTTTGTTAACGTATAAGATGATAATGTCTAAATTGACATTGTGTGTATGTTTGAGTCGGTGTGCGTAGTTACCTGTGCAACCAGCCTCTGGTTCTCGCTCAGCCAGGTTTCTCTCATGGCGGCCTTGCGGTCGAAGCGTCTCGCTAGCTGCTCCAGTTTCTCCTGGCGGATCAGCTCTGTGCGCAGCGCCAGCTCGCGCTCGTGTTCCGCTTTCTCCAGACGCTCCCAGGCCTGACACACACACACACACACACACACACACACACACACACACACACACACACAATATAGAGTTCTGATACATTACATCATTTAGCAGACAGACACTTTTGTCCAAAGCAACTTACAATAAGTACATTTTGTCACTGTATCACAGTAACAGCTAGTAGTTATTTTAAATAGGAAAGTAGGTAAAGGGGAAAGGCATGAACTTATACACATCCCAGAATGCCTTCCACTTCCATTCATATGGGCTCTGTAATAAGTTACTGGTACAACTATGCTACTCCTAGACCCCGTTGACACTTGGCATTAACAATGCACCCAATGCGTCCTCAATGCGGGCTGAGATCCGGTGGTCTGAGGGTGGTCTGGTTCGCATATATCCGCTATATATATATATTCGCTTGGCAGTGTAAACGCAATGCATCCCAGGCACATTGAAGGACCGCCTGCTCAGCTGACGTCCTCCGCGTATGCGGAAGTGCGGACTCATTCGCGTGCTCTGGTCGGAAAATTCCCGCGCTCTTCCTGTTACAGAAGTGCAGGATTTTTTATTTTTACACAAAAAAAAAAATCCAGTTTTTACTAAATTAAGTCCTATAGCAACGCCAAGCAACGGGGAGACGTGCGTGATGCGCCGCACAGGCTTTTGCTTCGTTCGTTACAGTGATAGGGTCCCTTAACTCAGTTGTGTTTACAAATGTCATTTCATACAAGTAGGAAACTAACGGAAATAAATCAAAAATAAAAACACTGTTTTATTGGTTTTGGCCGGAGACACGGAACCGAAACGCACAGTGGACCGGAGCTCTCCGCTGTCCCTTTCCGTGGATCGCACGGTGCACCGTTGGAGACAAAACTCCACTCCAATTCTCTGAGTTCTGTTCATGTTTTTAATTGTCAAAACAAGTAAGAAAATCAGGAAACTAAAATAAATGTCTGAACCCTGCGCTGCATACAGTACACATGGCACCAACATTTCAGTATGTATTGTTTTGATTCTGCATTTAGTCTTTGCAAACTGAAGATCCGATCTCTTGAGACGCATGTGGAGACGCATTTTAATGCCAAGTGGAAACAGGGCCCTAGTTGCTGTTGATGTGGTTTATTATACATTGACCGTTGTTGCCTTGATGGAAACACAAAGTCAATCATTACAATTACCCAAGTTATCCAAAGTTTGAAGTTTTATGATTGTAAACCATGGCTTTGCTGATTTGTATTGTGCTGCTCTACAGAGCTACAAAGATAAACATCTGTTACTCATCCACAAAATATTTAAGGTTCACCTTGTTGATGTCGGAGATGAGCTTGCCCTCACGGGGGGTGTAGACCTTCTGGTTGTTGGCTCTCATCTTACTCTGGATGGTGAAGAGGAGGACCTCCAGGTTCCCCTTCTCTGTGAACCTTCACGTAGAAACACACACAGATATACGGCACGCTTCATATACTCTGGGAGGTTATATTCATCATATCATCTGGACTTTTGGTTCTTTTAGACCGCATACATACTGTGCTTTAGGGTGATTATATGGCAAAAAGTATGATATTAGGACCAAAACCTTTTTCAAAATATAACCAAATACACACATCATGGTCTTCTCAGTAATTTTGTTTTTTGTATCACAATACAATGGTAACCATACTTTCAGCATGTAAACAATGAAATTAGAACTACCATACAGCATGGTTATGGAATGCCATTTTAGTCCAAATAAAAATAAATAAATATATAAATGTGCGTATGAAATAAATAAATACGTCTATGAAATAAATCCTGTTTTAAAAAAGGAAGTTTTTCAAATCACTCCTTGTACAGTATTTATTTTAGGGGACTTTCATTTCATAATAGCACATTTATTTATTTCAGTATTTCATAATGGCACATTATTTCATAGTGAGACCGTATTTCATAATGACACATTTCCAATCCTTATATGCAAATGAATGGGGCGTGATTATTTCAGATTCAGGCCATTGTCACTTTGGCAGCTCTCAGGCTGCACAAATCTGGTGCCGGTTCAGAACTGGTGCCTAATCTGGAATCTTTCCACAGCAACAGAACCTGCTCTGGAACTGGAAAAACTGGTTCCAGAGTGGCACCAGTTTGAAGCTGGGCTAGAACCAAGAACCGCTTACGTCAGGGGCTGGGGACGGGGACAAGCAAGACCGATCGAAACATTGTGACCACGCTTCAGCAGGGCGGAATTCATGGGCGTAAAATCTGGTCCGTGGAGCTCTCAAGTGGACATATTGTAAACACATTGTACATATTATTGATTGCACTTTTTATTTAAATTATTAGAATGCACAAGCTGCGAGCTCCGGGGATCGCGGGCTCCGGGGCTCGCCGGCTCC
>OMKR01027560.1:1579-13950 GCA_900302355.1 Cyttopsis rosea | reverse complement strand
CATATTCAGAATCCTAAACTTGAACTTGTCCAGAACAGGACAGCTGTGGCACTTCGGCCATCCCTCTAGACCCAGGATGCAACTTCTCTTGAGCTTCTCTTTGTTGAAGCTAGAGGAAATTTGTTTTTGAAAGACACTTGTTCCCTTTAGATTTTGTGGTCTGCAGCAGGCATTGTAGATAGATAGATACAGTAGATAGATAGATAGATAGATAGATAGAGCCTCCAAAGGGAGGCGCCCAGGGGGGCATCCTTAACAAATGCCCGAACCACCTCAACTGGCTCCTCTTGATGTGGAGGAGCAACGGTTCTACTCTGATGTCCTCCTGGATCGCTGAGCTCCTCACCCTATCTCTAAGGCAGAGCCCAGCCACCCTGCGGAGGAACCTCATTTTGGCCGCCTGTATCTGGGACCTTATTCTTTGGGTCATGACCCAGAGCTCATGACCGTAGGTGAGGGTTAGAATGAAGATTGACCGGTAAATTGAGAGCTTTGCCTCTCGGCTCAGCTCTCTCTTCACCATGACGGCCCAGTACAGTGCCTGCATTACTGCAGACGCTGCACCCATCCGTCTGTCAATCTCACCCATCGTGAACAGATTTGACATGATGCCGAGAATACAAACACAATTCTCACTCTGGTTGTATTGGGACTGAATGGCATGCAGCAGTGGCCCGGTATCCCATACTCCCGTAGTACCTCCCAGAGAACCCCTCGGGGCACATGGTCATAGGCTTTTTCCAAGTCTATTTCTAGTCTTTTTCCAAGAACCTCTTTGAGGCCAGCCGAACGTTCTTCTCCACTCCTCTCACGCCCGAGCTTTCGCTTCCACAACCACTGCAGCTTCAGTCCTTCTGGCTTGAATGGGGAGACTCCCAATTTGGCAAACACAGGTACTGACCTGTCTGCCAAATTGGGAGTCCCCCATGCTAACCAAGCCTGGAGGCCTGGCTCTAGGGGTGGGTCCCGGTCTCCCAAGCCTGAGCGAGGTTCTTCCAGCCGTTTGTAGTTGTCTCATAAGGTTCTTTTGACTCTCTATATCAGGGGTCTCAAGCCACAGGCCTGGGCCTACAAATATATTATATGTTAAATTTGGTTAAATACATTTTAAAATCACAATGCTTAATTTATCCACACAATTTTTACTTTAGAATATAAAGCAAAACAAAATAGATAATTTATGTATAATTAGGCAATTCGCTAATAATTCACTTAATAAATCGTGGGACAGTTAGGTTCATGCTTGGTTTTACTTGTGTCATAAACAAAAGTTATACACACATTGTAAATTTGAGATGTTGGCTCCAAGGTCCAATGAATACAGATCATTATTCTTTATATTTCTGACCAACGTGTACATCATCATGTACATAATGAGTGATGTGTGGGGTGGCACAAATCAACACATTGTAAAAACAATTTCTAACCGTAGTTCTTGTCTCTGCCTGTACCATCAATCCTTTTTTCTTTTAGTGTAGCCTGTGCCCGCATCCGTTCATGAATTTGAGCACGTATTGTGTGTGTGTGTGTGTGTGTGTGTGTGTGTGTGTGTTATGAATTTGTGCCGGGGGTCATGGCAGATAAGCGGGAGACAGCACAGGGCGCTGTGGGAGATAAGACGGCATAAAGAGGAAGAGACAAGCTTGCACGCTACCCTGTTTATTCCTCTGATAAATGAGATCGGTTCTCCAGCAATTCTCCTTGACAATATGTTTTTTTTCTCAAGCTTCTTCTCCCTATTCCACATTACGGAGCAGCTGGGATTTGAAAGACAGAAACAACAGATAATGTGGCCCTTTTTTATGTCGATTTACAGTGATTTCCTCACTCCAGTCGGAAGGAAGGAGATGTGTGTATGCAGGAGATGTGTGTTTGAATGCTCTGCGGTCACGTAGCCGTGGTTGGAAGTGTTGATGTGTGATTATCACAGCGTATTCCTGACAGTCATCCAGGTGCCATCAGAGAGCTGGAGATGCAAAGTTATCTAGCCGCAGAGAAATATGACAGACTGCGGACTGCGGCCTGCGTCGACTTTGGGGGCCTATGAAGACGTCAAGCTCACTAGTTTCAAACCCCCAGTTCCCTGTCTCTAGGTAAACTGCAGAGCTTGGAAGAAAGAAAGTTTGGAGATGCTGGCAGGGATGGGAAGGTTGTGAGCTCCGATCCTGCTTCCCATCTTTGATTCATGCCGTATCATCTTTATCCGTACATAAGCCAATGAAGCAGTAATCAAATGAGACAGACTCAGGGCCCCAAGAATTATCTTTAACCTCATTAATATCCCTGCTCACGCTTCTGCTCCTTTTCCAGGACCTTTCCACCTCACCCATGGATCGTCAACATGTTGTGACCCTGAGACACCTTTTGAGCCTGCATGCAATAATGCTGGGTGTCAGAATGAGTTATCTTGTGAGTCATCGTAGAAGTTATGACCCATATCATGTAATTCCATGATTACATTATATCCTACATCCCTGTCATTGCTACTTAATGTTTAATATATTACACATTTTGTACTCAATTTAAATTAATTATAAAATGAAATTATATAATATTTTGACATTAATTCATGCAACATTAAGCAAATTGGAGCTTAAAAGCCCAAGAACCACACAGCAAATCCATATACTATAGCATGATTTTCATTCAGCAATCATGACCTCATACATATATGGCCAATCAACACATACCAAGTTCTAATTCTGTTGTGTGCTAGTCTGAGTAGGCTATTTAAAATTTTAAAACACTATGTTAGGGTGAAAGATTGTTGTTATAACTCAGACAATGTCATAGACTCAGACGCAACAGGAATTTCTAAATTTGGATGTCACCCATAGAAATGTAGATGTGAAGGGAGAGAGTTCTCAGGTCTTCCTCCAAATCCAAAGCAATACAAGTCAAATGTTTTACAAAGGAATCATTTTTTAACTAAGCAGGATAAATTCCCTGGTTACAAAGATCAGCGCCTAAACTGTAACTGCTCATTTTTTAGATGGAAGCATATCATGTATCATTGTATGAAGAACAAATCATGAAACTAAGGGTGTAGTCACAAGACAACGCCCAACTCTTTTGTATGTATAAGAACTCCCTCTGCACAAATGTACAGAGACTACTGTGGCTCTGTTACAAAGTGTATCACTGTATTACTCGCCTATTTTGCAAAAATAAATTACGTTATAGTTAACTCAACGAGTCTCAGTTTGTTCCTGATAGCAAGGGTTTATCTCACCAACCACGCAGTGGAATCTCTGCGACACTTCTTATTGTGAATTTGCCAGAGCTCGTCATCTGCAGCTCTGAAGGAGATCAGCGTGATGTTCGCATGGACCAAAGTACTGCGTTTCCTCTCCACACCCTGTGGCTATGGGGCTCCACGACATCTAAATGTAAAAACTGAACACACCCTAATAGTGGCTTGAGCCCTATAATAATTGGCATTGGACACATGTGATGATGATGATGATGATGATGATGATGATGATGATGATGATGATGATGATGATGCACAATCTAAATAGCAGAATATTAAAGTATCGTAGATCATCTACAATGTGGGCTCAAGCAGACCCTGACAGCAAGTGCTTGGAGGGTTGTTTAGAGACACACATTAGTGACACATATTTTTGTCTCTTAATAAATTTTGCCATATTTTGCATTTCTTGATTTCATGTTAAAGGCTGTTGTGCCTTGCAATTTGAAATTAAGAAATACAAAATACAGCATAATTAAATAACTACCATAATTGTCAGCGGGACCAGGAGATCAATTTAATGTAGGCTTCTCACTGTATCGTTTTCCATAACCCGAAAAAATAGAGACCATAATAAAAACCCAAAAATCTGAGCTATCACCAAGACAAAGGTCAGGGATATAAATGTCTGTGCTGACTAGTAAATGTGCAGAAACTCAGTTTGAGAAGTTATAAATCCAATATTTGGTATGGTCCTTTAAAGTACACCCTAAAACAGAAATAAAGCTTTTTTTATGTCTTTTATTTGGCTGGAACCCAAAATGGCAGGTGTCCCTTGGTATTAGAGGGAATAGAAATACCAGCCAATCATATATCGAGATCATTAGTGTTGTAAAATAAAACTTAGAAGAACGATTTGATTACATACTATATTGATTAACTGGAGATTTTCTTATTGATTAAGTTGGTCCTTTATCAAGACAAATTGCCATGAAGCACATTTTGGCATTTTTACCATCTGTTAATGGAAAATTGATATTAAAGATAAAATAATCCCCCCACTATGCTCACCCCGTGACCCGGCCCTGGTATTCCCAGATCTCCTCAGTACATCAGACACAACACCAAGAGCTGAAACCGTATCCGGGCATTTCTCCCGTGTTGATGTGGAGGATCTGGGGGGATGGACGCACCAGGAAACCAGAGCTGCAACCGTCAAACCTTTAATTCATCTTTTCCGATTGGAATATCCTTCCTGAAACCGAGATGCACTGTGCTTTGCCCTCCGGGACGCCAGGAGCCGTGAAGTGTTGTAGCGCAGAAAGGAGAGAAGGAGGGCGGAGGGGAAGAGCTGATCTGGCTCCCTGGAGGTGTTGGTGGTGGTGGTGAGTATCGGGTTCGGCGCAGGAAAGGTTTTACTGTTTTTTTTCCGTCTTCTGTAAGCAGAGCTCCTTATCTGCTCTCGTAACTTCCTCTGTATCGGGGCAGTAATACTGTATGTTCTGTGCCTGGTCCTTACAATCAGCGCGATAAGGCGTAATAAAATGAACACGACATCAGAAGAAGCCCTGCCGACTTTGTGCCAGTTAACTCGTCTTTTTAAACCAAATTACTCCAAAATGAATTCACCAAAATTTATCTCGCTACTTTATCTCCCAATTGCTCTCTACGGCCTCTCTGGTCCCTGCTGCGCCGGATTGTGTCTAACCCTGCGTTCCGGTGCAAACGAGCTCGTGCGTGTGTGTTCTCGGGGAAGCAGCAGAACGCAGGATGTAGATGCCGCGGCGTCGGGGAAATCGCGGCGTGGGAGTGTGTCAGCTTGAGTTACAGCCGCCCGCTCTCATCACTGTGGCGGCCACTCACCGGGATCGCCTGACTTAATGTTCACAGTCACATGGCCCAAGGAGGGAGAACACTTTCGTCATGTTGACAACACCATTATTATCATAGTTTTTCGGTGCTTCTGCTGTGAGCTGTGCGTAGCCGCGATGCGTCACACTCTGACGGTGGAACGTTGGATTATAAAATCCAATGAAATCCAGTGCAATGATCAGACCTGGCATGTGGTGTCCCTGTGGACTATTGTGCCTAATTCTGCAAGAGAATAGTGTGTGGCTCTCAATAATCTAGTTGATAATAGTAGTGGTTGGCAGTAGTCCAGCATAAGATCATATATTTTCACTTCTGAATGATATATTTAGGTATATTTAATCTCAGACCATCACAGAAAGTCTTCCTTCATAACACACACACACCACATACAAGCTACCACATACAGTATGGACAGGCTTCCTTTTGGGAAATGCCACCAATTTAGGATTCAATAGCGCACAGGTATTTTTCTTGATCTCAACAAATTCACTGGCATTTTGAATCTTTGTCCACTGGAGGATTAAACAAAGGTGAGGCAACAGCCTTTGTATTGATTGCTCTCTTAACGAGTCAAAAGCACTTAAGAACCTGTCTCACATCCTTGTGTTATATCACTCTGTGCCTTTCAGCACTTTGTGCTCTTTACGCCGACCTTTAATAAGCGATTTCATCAGCGGTAATAGCCACACCGTCGTGGGGAGGATGCTCCTGTCGGAATGCCCTTTGTTTTCGTTTGCTTCACGAAGAAGGAGGAAATCTCTGTGCTGGGGCCCAGGCCGCCCAGCTCACTTTGTGATAATGAAGCCTGCCACGGTCGGCCTATGAGGAATGCAGCCTCCTTTTTTATTTTTTGCTCTCTCTCGTTCTGCCTCACATTCACACATGGCTGCCCACATACACTTTGTTATGTAAAGCTGTACACATGATAAGAATGGCTTTGTCATTTGTGCTTTACAGTCACATTAAAAACCAACATCTGTCACAGTGCCTTTGTGCATGCTCATCCACATACACACGTGCACAACCGCACAGAACTCCTGCAATTTTGGCCAGGCATAAACAGACAGACGCACATACCCCTTTGCACTTGCATCCATGAAGAATGAGTAATCGCGGGCTAATTCGGGCGGCTTTTATGCTTAGAGACATTTAAGTGATGTTACCTACAGTATTTCAACAAAGCCACTTGTTCAGTCAATGTGTGATTTGGTAACATCTACTCATTAGAGTTTCATTAGAGAAATGATCTTGTTCTTTGCTGCTGCGATGCTTCAGTTAAAGGGCCACGTCGTTGTGCAGGTATGTGGCCATGGCGAGGGCCTTATGTAACGGCAGCTTTCTTCTCTAAAAGGAACACAGGTCCAGTTCACATGTGACCCCATTCACACCGTGTTCACTTCACTGGGACCGAGGTCAGCGCATCACATAATACATCGGACTGTGCATTTACCAAGGGTCCTCAGATGACTTTGGTGGAAAATGTTGCGGTTTCTTTATTGTCATAAGCGTAAGTAATCAGGTGTCAACCTTGTGTGCTTTGAACCGAAAGACTTTGCTGATATATATCTAAAGATTGTTGGCGTCCTTTGTAAATAAGCACAGTGCTGCACAGAGCCGCACGCATGCAATGTGTGGTTTCACAGGGAACGGTGTAGGAAGCTTCTCACGGTCGGGTGGTCAGAGCGAGTCGTATAGACAAGGCTGCTCAGTGATGCGGAGGAAGCATGGACAAAGATGAGTGTCAGTGGTCAAAGCGCAGCCAAGCTCACCGTGGTGGGGTAAGAGGCCTAAATCATTTAAACAGAATCCTGTGTCCTTGGATTTTCGTTGCAAAAAATAAAAATAAATATCCCTTTCCCCCAAGAAAGTGTGTTGGATTTCTCTTGCACATACAAAGCATTCGATTTAAGGAAAAGGCGCCGCAGAACCGTCAACATGAAACGAGATCATTTGGATTAGCAGATTCTGCAGATTTGTACCGGATAAGTCAGTGGTGGGAAATGATACTGCCACACAGGAAGTGATGCAGTTCATGAAATACTATACCAACAAGATCTGGAAGCCTTAAAAAAAAAAAGAAAAAATATATATATATTTTTTTAAATTATTATTATTATTATTTTAATTTTATTACAAATAAATAGACAAACAAACAAATAAATACAGCCTTTTAAATAAAACAATAAGAAGATGAAGAAGAATTTTTACACTTTAAAAACAAGTTATAACAAGTAGTTACATAATACATAATATTACAGATACAATGCAACATTTGATCAATGAAGGAGTTGACATTGATGGGAGTTGACAATTTTAAGGTGATTTTAGTACGAAATGTGGGAATTGCAGTGCAGAGAGCTATTAATGCAATGGCTAATGTCCAAATAATCCCAATGCAGTGCAAATATGGGGTGAACAGTTAAAAGCCAAAACAATTAAAAAATAATGTTTTCACAAGGGCAATTAAGCTTTTTGAACAACTTTTTGTCAAGGATGATCCAAGTGAAGTGAGAACGTAGCATAATCATCCCCAGTCCTTCCAAGGTTATTTGGCATTTCCTTATTTATGAAGGCAAACTCTTTATTTATTCCGTTTCCCAGTGCACACTCACAGTTGAGAGTTTGTCTTTGATGGTTTAGTCTTAGCTGCTATTAGCGTCTTCACACTTGATTCTCAGAAAGGCTATTAACCCCGTTCCCTTTGAAAACCGAAATCGTCTGGACCGATTCGGAATCCTCAGCGTCCTGCAGAAGAGGATCCTTGTGTCTGCGTGATGTACAGTATATGTCTGTTTTTGTTGTGGAGGATTAGTGTGTCCTCTTGATTTAAGAGGTCTTTAGGTTGAGGAACGCAGTGATATGTTAATGGAAGGTGGGGGTTAGGATCCCAGAAACACATTCCGGTAGGAGAGGGAATAATCTGTATGCTATGGCACGGATTATCTCCTCATGCGTTTCAGCAGAGTCACATGCAAATACAGTTAGTCATGGAACTTGCAGGGTAGCTGTGCATATTCTAGTCATGTTTGCTTTTTTCGGCCATCTAAAAAACAGTGGCCCCAAGGCAAGTACATTGAGCGTTACATAACTAATGATGAACTGGATTTACATATGGTAATAATATCTTGATAAACTCATTTATTTTACATTATCTTTACAGAAGCTGACAGCGCCCCCCCATTGTGGCGTAATTCCTTCTTCAATTTATTGATTTACACTTAGTATCCAGTGGCTTTGCTTGGACAGAGGAAAACAGAAACAACAGGTCCATAAAATGGGTAATACACTAAACATCCACTACACTTATGCTCCACAAAAACCCTTGTAGTATAATAAATAAAATGCAAAAACAATGAAAGGATAAGCCGTGAGAGTGAGACAACGTGACCCTGGGGTATTCTCCAGAGATTAATTGTAATGCTTTGTTGTCATATATGATTTTTAAAAAAGGACAAAATAATATGATCCCATGCAAAAAAGAAGATATGCCTAATTAGCATACTGTATGAATATAATATGATTACCATAAAATGAGACAAGCATTTGCCCTTGGATGTCATTGACTTGCAGCATTCCTCTGGCCTTCCCAATTAAAATGAGAAGGACAAGAGAAGAGCCTTGTTCTGAATCAGCACCTGAGGACAAATTATGCTGTAGGTAGAAATGCCCTCGCTACATTATTGAATTGAACTATATTTTTTATCTAAGAATATAGGTTTCAAAATGGTGCAATGCAGAATTCATCAGACATCAACCACTCAGCTATTTACAAACAAACATGAATGCTTAAGGTTACGCAAAGGCCATGGTGCACAACACTCGGTACACTCAACGGATCCATTAAATCAATGAATAAATTTGAAGAAAATAATTCATCAACCGGGTCAATAATGAGGTCAACGCTCTGCCATCCCGTGGCCGGCCTAATAGGCTCAACCAAGTTCAGATTGATTACACAGATGTCTGTGCAGCCATCAGTGCACATTCAATTTAAGAATTGTTTTTTGAGGTTGCTGAATAATTGGAAGCTTTTGCAATTACGGCATAAGGCTGGAGAACTCATTTTTGTGAAGCAGTAAACCCAAGCACGGCTGGTCTGGAGCGTTCCAATAGAGCCGAACACACACTGTATAGTTGGCAGGATTTGCTGCCAATATCAAACTGGTTGACTTGTTGGAAGGCTGCCTGTGGCCCTGTTTATGACTAGCCTCGGGCTCTAAGTGTTCCCCTGCTCATTTCTTCAGCGTGGGATTTAGATAGAGTTAGAGAGATGGATATAGAAATGGACAGGCAGACAGATTGATTGATTGTAAATAGCATCCCCTGTGCCATGCTCTTCTAGGCAAAGAAACTGTGTATACTGTATGAGCACAGGTTTTCCCAATAAATATCACCCCCTTACTGACAGGCTAGGCTGCTTGTCCTACTTTTTTCTTAAGGCGGTCTGCATCTTAGCCCCCTCCACAATTCTAGATGTCTCTCCCTGATCGCTGAGAGACAATGTTTTTTAATAACACCTTGGTTTAAAAAAAGAAAGAAACTAAAAAGGTTAAGAGGTAAGGGTTTCAAGCGATTATGCATTAAAAGAAACCTGCAGATTAATTCGAATATTCTGAAGATGGGCTGTGCTTATGAGGATGGATATCTGTGTGATGAAGTCAAAGGGACTCCCTACCACAATGGAGAACAATGGCAACAATAACTGTTAGTCGACACATTGAAACCTGTCCATTCAGTATCTGCTTCTCAAGTATTGTGATTGCAGACACAGTGTCAAGAGAAGGTTTCTCCTCCTCTTGTTCTGCAGGTACAGCTAAATCATGCACTGGAACCACAACAAAACCAAGACACTATCAGCGGCACAATTCCCCATGGGTCCCCAGGGGTCCCAAGAGCAAACTGGACTGACATGATGTGGCTCTTGGTCACTTGGACATGTGCACCTGCACCCAACAGAGGTAGCACTCCATGTCTGCTAGCACAACCTATTATTTCAGGGTTGGTACCTCGAAATTCACTTGAATGTCGTTTCTTTTATTTGTAAATATCCACCATGAACAACAGCCAAGGAGTTTTATGGACCTTTTTAGAGATTACAAGAGCCCTGATGGTCAATGATCATCATTTCTTACCGCTATTATTATAATATCACTATCATATGCTTACCAATCCCCACACTGAAATTACATCTAAAACCTTACATTTGGTTTGGTTACTTTAATGTTGCATTTATATATATGGACCTGTGTTTATATATATATATATATAAAAGATCCTACTGTAAGTGAGTTCACTGGCTGTCATTGCCCGCCAGTCTCTGTGCAGAAACGATTATTTACATTTCTATGAATCTATTTTAATACATAAAACATGAATTTGAAGAGGAAAGGTGAGGGATAGAACAACACCAGTATGCCAAATTTGTCTCTTTCATTCAATTGATCATTGATTGGTCAATGTTGCTGGATATTGCTTTGACGCATAGCGCATCATTGCCGTGGTCAGCTGCGTTTCAGGCCGTGCCTTTCTCCCGTTCTGCTAAAACCAAAGACTTGCTTTAAGCGAATTCTCATATGTCCACCTGGATTTTCTTACCACACTTGCTCGCTGTTGTCATATCTGAGCCCACAGTGCGAGGACCTTTTGGGAGCTAAACACAGGGAAAGGTTGCAGTAATTGGGAGAAGCAATGTGCCTTGTGATGTTCATTATGCTTAATCAGCTTCTCTTTTTCTCCCTTACTTACTCCGTGACCTGAAAATAATGGAAATGAACACGGTTTGTAATTCAATCAGGAGAGAATGAGAACTGTAACTGTTATCAGCAATTAACATCACGGCTGCAGCTTAAGGACCACATGAAATGTAATGAAAATATAGTATCATGAGGAGAGGCGAGAGGCAAGGAGACCAGTCTACTCACTGGAGAAGCAGAGTTTAGTTATTATGCGACACGCTGTTGGAACAAACTTCCAGAAGATCTCAGGCTGGCCCAGATTGAGACTGTTAAGCTGCTTTGGTGGCGCTCAAACACAGCCTTCCAACAACCTGATTGATGGGTTTCATACAAAAGTCCAACAAATTAGTGTATCCTACGCCACAGTGGCGTGGCGTGGAAAATGGCCCCCAGACTATAATTCCTCTTGAGAGGCGGCCATAGCTTTCACACCCTATATGAGTCGGTGTACAGTATGTGTGTATGTGCGTGTGTGTGTGTGTGTGTGTGTGTGTGTGTGTGTGGCGGAATGCATCTGTTTGTCTGTGTGGTTATTTGTGTCTGTCCCTGACATCCCTCATATGTACTGAACTGTATATTAATTTTCAGAGTATATTGTGTCAGTGATAATATTTATTTACGTGCTGGCAATTACTTTCAAAGTTATTTGTTGAGAAAATTGCCTTGGGAGATGTGTTTCTGTTGCAGATAATGATTACAAATTTTGTCTGTTGAAAATGAGTTTTGTTTTGCTCTGATGCATCACTAGCTTTAATTAAAATGCAAAGAAGGTCTCAAATGATTAATCATAATTTAGACCAATCCCTATAGCTCTGTTCTTCTAACAAGTCCCCAAGTGGACGTGGTTCGGAGGGAGAGTGGTCGAGGGCACCTATGAAGCAATTCATCACCCTCCGTGTTGCGTAGTGTTATACTTTGTTCTTTGCTTTACTGCAACAATGCACAAGAGCTTAAAGACGAGGGCGGCAATTAGCAAATGTTAACAGGAGGTGCTAGCGTGTTCAATGAGTGAGCTAATTCGTTTTAAACCTCATGTGGAGGGCCGGGGATCTTATGTTATAATATTCTCCTGTAAATGTAAAATCTGCACAAGGCAAAAAGAGCTGTGTAGGAAGTGTGTGTCTTTCTGTGTGTGTGTGTGTGTGTGTGTGTGTGTGTGTGTGTGTGTATTTGGGTGTCTCTGTGTGTATGTGTCTTTGAAAGTGTAAAGAAGAAAGAAAAAAATACCGAAAGAAACAAAGAACAAAGAAGGAAAGAAGAGAAAAAGAAGAAAAAAGAAATACAGAATGACAAACAAAGAAAGACGGAAAGAAAGAAAGGAAGAACCAAAAAACTAAGAACCAAAAATGAAAAAGAAACATAAATACAGAAAGGAAGACAAAGAAAGAAATACGGCAAGAAAGAATGAAAAAGAAAGAAAGAAATATGGCAAAAAAGGAAAAACAAGGGGAAAAAATCAAAACAAATAAATACAAATACATACAGAACAAGAGAGAAGGAAAAATGGAAAGAAAGATAGAAAGAAAGAAACAAATACAGAAAGTAAAGACAAAAACAAAAAAAGAAAGAAT
>OMKR01027538.1:1568-12016 GCA_900302355.1 Cyttopsis rosea | reverse complement strand
AGCTGGGAATCTAATGAAAAGGCCCTTGACTGACTTAATTGAAAGACTCAGACAGGCTTTTGTTCCCAACTATTCATTTGAGCTCTTTGTCTTGGACTTTCTTTCTTTTTTTACCTAAATAAATAGCACAGCAGTCTTTTGTAAATGTAAGTGGTGCCATTCCCAAAGAATAAAAGCCTCGAGCGCACATCAGTGCTCAATGGTGCAAGCATTTCCTCTGGAGAGTGCACGCACACCTACACACACACACACACACACACAATATATATAAATTTATTTTGGTTGCCTCTCCACTGCTCATATGCTGTCAGTTCTTCTGTTATTGAGGGAGACCTAGCAAATGAGCGGAGTTTGATGTCTTCACGATGATCATAAACAAGCCCCTATGGTTCTCCTGTTCCTTTGCGCTGAGCCAGTTGCTAAGACAAACAAGCCCGTCTACCTGGAATGCTGGATGGAACCACGGAAAACAGTAAAGTAAAACATGCAAACTACATCGTCGCTGTTTCACAATGTCATCATTTTCACAGTGATATCGAGGCATTATTATTGGTGACTTGACAGTAATACAGTTACACTTATAGTATTATATTCAGTTTTCGAGACTTTTGACTAAAGTAGTAAAAAAAATGTTATAGACAACTTTTTTTTACTCTACTGCATTTCTAACAGTCTTAGTTTAAAACCCAAATCAGGTTTTAGAATCATATTTGTATAAATTACTACTGTATGACACCGATATAATCTCTTCATCAGGATATGCATGAGCAGCCATCAACGGAGAATAGAAGTACAGTCGCACTTTACGTTATATTATAGGCTGTTATATCAGGACAATGGATATGACAAATACTTTTACTTTTAGTGCATTCAGTACCTTTAAGTTTTGCCTTATATACTTGTACTTATGTAGAAATGTAAATGTGGTCCTTTCACCTTTACTAGAGTAATTCTGTGTCAAGTTATTGACTTCAACACGTAATTATACATAAGGAGGTGCACTATTTGGCAGGTGACAGTACTTCTACTTACCCTTTCCACTACATGTAAAAGATGTCCAGGGGCGGTGCTGGAGAGGTGGAGCAGGGGTCACGGGTGTTCTGGCCCACCCGGGCATCCTCGCTGCCCCCGGCTCTGGAACCCATCGGTCTCTGTGAGGGTGATTAGCGGCAGCCGGTCACAGGGAGGCCGTGACCCCTTTTTTCCGGCTGTATTTAGCCCCCGGATCCACGGCACAGCACGTCGGGAACGCCGCTGATAAACTGTTAATCTACAGTCAGATTTCAGTTTCAGTTTAAGTGCCACTGAGGAATACGCTATCCAAAACGTGCCAGATTGCAATTCCTTGGTGTCAATCTCGATGAATTGTTGTTATACGGAGAGGCGTACTGGACCCATTGTTTTAAACAAACACCATTGACCACTACTACCACTATTTCGAGAATAGAATCTGGTTAAAGTTGTATATTTAGAGAATAAACACAACATTTGGAGATTAAACACTAGTTAAAATAGGATTCCTAAATGAAATATCTCAGTCCTTTTACTTTATTTATTGTATATATAGTTAAAATTAATTATGACTTTAATCTTGACATTTCAACTTTATTCTCTAAAGTTTGTCTTTATTTCAAAAGATACTATGATTTTAATCTCCCTATTTCAAGTTCAATCTTATGATTTCTACTTGTATTCTTGAAGTAATCCGTGGTTTTCTATGGGATGCAATGCTTCTTCAGAACAACAGACCTGCACCTACAATGTTGTGTCAGGGATGATGATGTTCAGTCCAAAATCACCTTTTGGTATTTTGTTTATGGAATTTGTGTATCCTGACCTCTGTCTGCGTATCGTGAATATTGCATGCATTGTGAATATTGTATATACTGTACTTCCACTTTGCGTTTCCATTTTCAATTCCGTTACCACAGCAGTGAAAAGGTTTTGCGATTGGTAAGTGCTAACCTTTTACACCCTCTTACTTAAATGGTACCTTTATTTTTCCATACCACACCAGCCATTCTATAAATCTTTTGAGCGTTGTGGACTTTGGGCGAATTTCCTTTTCATAGCATTATCATATCCTTTTCATATAGCTGCCTCCTCGTTCCAAACACAATCTTTGACCTTTGTATTCAGTGACCTTTTGGGGATATAAACAGTGCTTTGTATAGCCATGAACTACAATGACCCGTTTACACATATGCATATTTCCCATGGCTATGGTGGAATAATTAAGATGCTCCCACAATATGTAAGGTTTGGCGCAGTGCGCTGGAGTTATGTGTTAGTTAGCCGAATCGAGAAGGAGGTACAGTAGTAGGAAGGCACTGCAATACAAATACAGGGGTTCTCCCTGGTGATGGAACTACTGTCTTTATCCAGTGCAGTAATGGGACATATGTGATGGGATATGAATATGTAGGTTCATCGTTTGTATGGGAATTTGCATGATCACCGATGGCCTATTTCTTCCTTTCAAAGCACGGCGGTATTTCCCATTTGGATAGAATAACCAGAAGAAATCACAGTTCGCACCGGGACTGAGAATCCTTTTGGGAGAGTGATTAGGGAGCAGGTTAAAGGAGGATCCTGGGTTGTATAATTTGAGGAATGACGAACGCCGAAGACAAAGGCGGAAAAGGGGTATTGACGGGAGGTGAAAAGACCACGGTGAAGAGAATTCGATTTAGCAACACAACAATAACAACCATTACCTAAGTGGTCCTTGAAGGAAGCCAAATAATCCGTGGGATTGGTTTTAAGGCACCTTTGTTGACATTAGCATCCAAAACAGACTCACTTAACCCAATTTTCCCAACCGAGAAGCCGGGCAAAACCTCAAAGGAGTGCTAAATGAGGTTTATGTAATGGCTGCGGCGTGTCTAAAGTTTCTTCATCGGAGACGTTCATGCGTGTCGACAAAGTATCCAGTAGCATTAATCCCGGGCGAGGGACAGAGTTGATGCCCTGCGTGCTATAATGAGAGCGAGCGAGCCCCGGTGACGATGTCTGGCGATGTGAATGAGGGAAGACGATCCATGGGCGTTAACACGACATGGCTTTAAGTAGGGCGGCCGGTGGGGGCAGGGAGGGTTGACTTTAAAAGGAGATCATTCGGATAAATAGGACTTGATGAGCCCCGATGGTTGGGCGCTCTCTCTCTCTCTCTCTCTCTCTCTCTCTCTCGGGGGGCGAGGGGGAGTTTAGCCGTCACGGCGATAGGATAGCGCTGCCGCTCTGACAGAGTGAAAGGGATTATGACATTAAGTTGGCAAGCGTCTCGCGATTTTAAAAGTAATTTCCGATGCCGCGGTCGCCTCCACTGGATCCGCGCTTCGTTTGATTCACGCGAAAGACGCTCCGTCTCCCCTAGTTTCCACTGCTAGGAAACGCTGACTTGCCTTACACGTTGGATAATTTGGGAAAACGGCTCTGATCTTCTCGCCTACTGTACCCAATGAGCCACGTCGCGCAAAGTCGACAACAGAGCCGCGGAGACATGTCCCGCGAGGTGTCCGGCATAATTCACTCTTAATTACGCCGGGTTAATTGCCTTAAATTTGCCGCTTGTTTACAATGACCCACGGCCGTTTTTTTTTAGTTGTGACAGTCGTTCTGGGCGGGCGTCTGCCTGCCTGCGTGGGGACGGTCCTGGGGCTTTAGCAATTAGCGTCCGCCGGGGGAAGCACGCTCTGCTAGCTTGTACTAACTGCCCCCGACGCCCTCAAAAAAGCGCTAACGGCCATAGGGTTAGACAGTTACAACTCTATGGTCACGGGGGGGAAGCTGTAAGTTAGAAACAGATGAGGAGAGATGGCGAGAGAAAGAATGGATAGGAATAGAAATAGAACGCTGCTACGAGATGAATCCCAGTGGGAAATTATTTTCCCTTGTTCTCCCTTGTTTTCATGTGTTGTTAAATCTTCATATTAAGATTTCATGAGGCGCCGACAGTTCGTCACGCCGGTGCCCCGACGCTTTGATCAACGATGGAAAGGTGATCATTTATTTCTTAAGGGGATTTGCCCGCAAGATGCAGTCTCACAGCAACATTTACGATGCATTCGTAAATGAAGTGTCAGCCTTTGTAAAAATTTGCTTAAACATTGATGTCGCATTAATGCATTCATGTACATGGTGGCATGAGATTTCACAATAAAAGCCTCCAGAAGATTTTCCCTTAAAGGTCCCCCTGTAATGGGATTCATGTTTATTTTTTCAGATCCTTCATCAGTTGTTGTCTGATCAGATCCCTGCGGGCTTGGAAAGAATGTGGAATCTGTCTAACATGTCATTTTACCACAGCGCTTCATGTACATAAATCCAGGGCAGCATAACATGCCTGTGCCGTTGAAGACACAAGATTTGCTCTCAATTTTGTCAGATGATTGTCAGCTTGCAATACCCTATGCATCCAGCACATATGTTGGATGTCCCAAGAATCAAATGTCAAAATGTTACCACCGAAACTGGCTTAAACTCATCAAATACAAATTGAATGGTCTGGCTACATCCAGCTTTTATATAGGTCAGTGTACGAAACAAGAAAGGCATATTTGCCTCCAATTGGCGGCAGGGTGGCTCAGTGGTCAGCACTGTTGCTTCACAGCAAGAAGGTCCTGGGTTCGAACCCCGGCCATCCCAGGTCCTATTTGTGTGCAGTTTGCATGTTCTTCCCGTGTTTACGTGGGTTTCCTCCGGGTGCTCCGGTTTCCTCCCACCGTCAAGACATGTATGTTATAGAGCTTTTCCATTGGCACTTTTGGCCACGCCGAGCCAAACCGTGGCGCGTTGATTTGCGTTTCCATTACCAGTTAAATCACGCCGAGTCGTGCCGTGATGGACCATCTCTGAAGTCGGGCCAAAGCGCGCCAGACCCGCCTCCAAGCGGGTTGCAGTGTTGTCAGATGGGCTTCGTCATCACAGGGACGATTCAGCGTCATCATCCAGTTTTTCCAAAATGTTTGCGATCCCTCTGAAACAAAGCCGAACGCCCAAGCCGTGAGCTCTGGCTCGTAGTTCCGACGGTCCGTGGAGCCGGAGCGGGCTCGGGCACAAGCTCCACTCCTGGATTTCAACATACCAAATTGTTCCGGTTATACTTGTTTTCAGCGCTTACATAGACGTTTAGATGAATCATAATACTATTTACATTTTAAACGTCATTGACTCAAGGTAAGCGCGTCATCAGTTAAAAACACATCTTCGAGCGGGTAGCCCTGTTGTAATGGAGATGCAAATCCCACTGCTGGGCTGGCGCGGCAAGTCAAACCGAGCCAAACCAAGGAAAACCATGGAAAAGAGCCATTATGTTAGGGGCGTTAATACTCCTGTCGGTGCCCCTGAGCAAGGCACTGGCGAAAGAACTGGAGTTGTTCCCCGGGTGCCGCAGTGCAGCTGCCCACTGCTCCTAAGGGGTGGATGCAGATGGCAAATTTAATTCTCGATGTATGCTGAGACATGACAATAAAGAATCTAATCTAATCAAATTTTGACATAGATTAAGGATTGCCACCAATCTCTGCAGCCCCTCATTTGCATAAACTGCCCAGTTTGAGTGACACTCGGTCAGTGATTCAGTGAGTGAACACCCACAGAAACGAGCCTGTTTCGTCTGAAAATGGGGTTGTCTGCATAATAATTGAGAAATACATATTATACATCGTTTCCCTTTGGGGGAAAAACAAAACACAATCATTAACTAGACTAGAGTTGTGACTTGGCTAGACTTGAGTAGTGATGCAAGACTTGCAAACGATTCGTTCATATCGAACAAATGACTCCGGAGTCGTGAGTCGCTCCGGCAAAAGAGTCGTTCATTCGCTTCGATTCTGCGAGTGACTTGTCAAAAATCAAGTCCAAAAAAAGAGCCAAACATTTCACTTGTGGAATGATCATGAAATTGCTCAAATTGGAAAGATATGGAACCTTTAAACCTGCGTTATGCAACATTGCAAAGCAGCGCCTTTGACAGCCAGTGGAACTGCAGACGTTTGAGAAGTTTCAAAACTGTTCCCAAACATTTCCATTCCCTTTGTTGTTGAAACTTGAGACAAGTTAGACCATAGAACTAATGCGGTGAGGAAAAATATACATTGAAAGCATCCATACAGTCAAACGGCGGTATCTTGTTTTGCATCCTTTTGTTATTTCCTGACTGGACTCGAGTGGAAGCTCAGATGGATTTGATGTCCCGAGGAGCTTTAGATCTTTTGGAGAATGCGTGACAGAACTTCTACCAAGCCGCCAGTGCTGATGTCTTCCTGCGGCTGTTCCAAACTGTTTATCATTCAGCAGCTTGTTTACGAACGTGTTCAACAGCCTGGTGCGCGGCCGACACGACTCCTGGCGTAGGCGAAGTTATGGCACACGGGGGCTACAGTTAAATGTAATGTTTTGATTTTGCATTATGTCCGGAGATCATCACACTGCGAGTAAATAACATAGGGTATCCCTGGTTGTTTTCTGGTGGAGTTTAAATAAAGCTCTCGGATTGATCGATTTGGGTACTTTTTTCTTCATGTATATGCATTTGTGTTTCAGTCAATGGGACCTTTGTGTCTCCTCCAGGACCGGCATTTCCATGTGGACGAATAATTGAGGTTATACTTGTGTGTGTGTGTGTGTGTGTGTGTGTGTGTGTGTGTGTGTGTAGATGTCTAAGCACATTACCTGCACAGTATATGTACAGTTCATATGTACAGTTCATTATATTACATCATAATGTAATAAAATAATGTGAATTGATAGAGGTTTATTGTTAATTCTTCTTTCATTTATCGGTTTATTTTTTTGTTGGGTTTTATTTATTGTTGATTTTTAGCCTTTATTTGTATTGCCAAATGTTACCTGTTAAATTTAGGATAATTTTTCTTGTGTCTTGTTTATTTTTAGGTCTATTTTATTGTTTATTGTTATTTTTAGGTTTATTGCACATTGCCAAATTATTCATTTTTCGGTAGAATTTTATGTTGTAAATAAATAAAAATTAAGTAATGTTTTTGTTTTATTAAATGCTGCCAATTTTCTGTCTATTTTAATTGTAAAATGTTGAAGGATGAATGTTGAATCAAACAGCTCGTCACATTTGCATCTTGTCATCACTGAACCTGCCAAAGCCCTTTCATAGAGGCAGCGTACACATAAGAGCAGCCATGTAAATACACTTGTTTCCCAAATTGCAGCAACCAGCAGCTTTTGTTTACCTCCGCTAACAAAGACACGAGAGGCAGATTGCACACGTCGACTCATTCGACACGAGCCTACGCAGCTAGCCCTGCTGCTTCGTGACGGCACCTAGACGACAGACTGCATCCGCTGAAAGAGAAGAAGAGGGCAGCATCGTGGAATTTGGCATAATTTGGCATAATTCACATCGAATGTGACTGATTTACACTTCGCATTCCACCAAAGGCAAAGTGTAAATCCGTCAAGTAAGTCATAAACTTTTGACTTGATTAAACGATTATTGTGAAAATGTCATTCGCAACTCGGAGCCGAAGCGACTCTTCTGACGTGCGTCACACCGACCGAATATAACGAACAAATAGTTGGAAAATTGACCAAATCTTTTGCACCGAGTCACTTGTAAAGAGCCAAACTTTTCATCACCACATCTCTGGTCTCTCTGCGGACGCCGTATCTCCTCCCGGTGGCCCGACACCCATGGATGGAGGCCTCTCCATCCATGGAATCCCACCACACAGCTCCATTAACGCCCGTGGGCCGTTGCCAGGGCCGCGGGCAGAACTGGTTGACATGTGCCGTCGTCTGGGGCGAGCGGGGCTGGGAGTTTTCTTCCTCCTGCATCCCCCCGTTCACGAGAACAAACGGTGAGAGACTTCAGCGTCCGATGTATCATCGTGGAGCCTACAGACCTACCAAATCTCGCTCCGGCTCTAAACGAACAGCGAGAGGAGTGATAAATGGCGGGGGTGGAAGAAGAATGTCGACGCCTTCGACAGAAAGCCGTCGTCCTCTGTGCCGGCGCCACGTGTGCACACGTTCCGTGTTTTGACACTTTGGATTATATCAAAAATGGGAAAATTTGATTTGCACAAAAACACAACATCTGCCTAAACAAGAGGGAGGGGGGGTCATGAAATGTTATTTTTTGCGGAGGAGGGCCTATATATATATATATATATATGCAGAGGGATCTGAGGTGAAGCGTGCGCGCCGTCGGTTGACAAACCATAGAACCGGAGCAAACACGAGGGAGGCAGAGGGTTCAATGACGCAACTCAATGGAGCGAGCATGTGTCGCGAAAGGTCCGGCTGATCTAAAGGAATGATTCTTGAAGTTCATTAATTTGCGTTTAACGGGTTTAATTGGGGCTCCGCGGCGTCGAACACAAGCAATCTGCGACATATTAGAGCTGATCTACGGGTCTAGATTGGTCCTGATTTCCCTTAAGTGCATTGGTTTTACACTAGATTCTTTCAACTCAAAGGCAACATGGTTTTCACATAAAAAGCCTCAGAATCATGACCGTCACCCCCTTGGCGAATTGATACGTACTGCATAAGCAGTATCTCATACGGGCAAATTAAGAAGTCAAATTAAAAATAGAATAAATGTGATTATTATTGCTTTCCGCAGCATTGAGAATAGGACTGAGAAAGAAGGAATCCATCATGTTGGCACATGTTGGGAGCCTTGTTCCCCCAAGGATGGCAGCCATAACGGCGGCCAGGGCCAGAGTCATTATCGTCTCGTCTCCGTGATGAGGAACGTTAAATTTAGGCTGGGAAAGCCAGCATCACGTGGTAAATGGAACTTAGGAGGAAAGGGAGAAACAAATCAGCGAATACATCATTCATCATTAAAGACTAAGGTTAATTGGATGGTATTATGTAACCATCCATTGGAAAAAGAAGAATTAGGCTTGGACAGGCTTTGCACTCACTTTGTAAATGTGTCATAGGAGCCATTGGTGAAATTATTCTCGCCGAAGTCCTTTGCTCAGTAACCTTTGCTAAAAGTGACCAAACTATTATCCCCACAGTCTACCCAGAGCCGCAGAGAGTTTATTGTCGAGTTTCCTTCGTTTTAAGGTGCTTGCATTTTGAATCCAAACAAACAAAATGCAGCCAGGAAGCGTCGCAGCGGCGGACTACTTCTCTTGAGGAAACATTTGCCTTGCAAATGCTGTGGGTTATTTCGAGGAATACTGCGCTTTTCTGCTGCCTCTATGATTTATTTTTGTCCCAAAACACTCAGGATCCGCCGAATGCTGATGTGTTTAACTGTTTTATTTTTTCTTTGCTTTGCCAAAGTTTTTCATCAGGGCTTCTTAACACTCACAAGTTCGATATAAAATACATTATTTGTGTATTTAGTTGGTTGTTTGATGACTCAGAGAAAAAGAGAAAAACACTTTGGTCTGTGGTTTCTGTGCTTTAACAATTTAACAATTTGTATTTTTCTCCTGCTTTGTCAAAGAGCCAATGTATCGTAGGGAAGCCGTTGGTCTTTCACTTTGTAGAGTAATGAAGTCCATTAGCAAGGGCTTGAGCTACAGTCACACCGTGTGAGGCTCAGTCCACTGGAGTTAATTGTGTGAATACATTGTGTGTATCTGTGTGTAAAGTCTTGTGAACTTGCATCATTAATTGCTCATTTCAATGCATTTTAATTCCGAATAAAATTCCAGTTGGAGTTTCTCATCTGGGAGCGAGGGCAGCTGCTGATTTGATGTTGAATGCCTTGAATGTGTGAGTACAGCAGTATCGGCCGTGATTGTCCTCCTGCAGGCAGTATCCCTGTGCCAAGGGTTTGCTGAACTTACATTTTCAGTTAAACTGACTGAGATGCAACATTTCTACTGATATCAAAGAAAATTAAAGAGTCATGAACACTCATTCAACTCAGCCCACCCTACAGCGGGCTCCATTTAGTCTTAACAGTCCGAACAAAAGTATTTAGCGACTTTGTAGATGAAAATGATCAGACTCCCACTACCCCGATTCATAAAGATTCATCTCACCTCGCACCTGTGCAAACCTAAGCCCATGGTCTCTTGTCTCCTGTTCCCTGTCTCCCATCCCTCTCTCAGCCCAAACGCTCCTACTCCTAGATTAAAGGAGGCCAAAGTGCTTACACAGAATGCCATCTTCTCTCAGTCATGGGGCACCAAAGCCTCTAAGTCACTGAGAGGCCTATGATCCAAAAGAGCGACCTGGGTTGCTGCATGCCACATCCTTGACCCTTAGTTCATCAGGGACTTCCATTAAAGCCGCGTTTCCACCCAAAGTACCCGGAACTTTTAGTCTCAGGAACTTTTTTCCAGGAACTGAAAGGTTCCTTCAGCCTGTTGTTGTCTGAGTTTCCACCGCAGTCTAAAGACCCGCGAAGATTAGGCAAATTAGTCTGCGGACGCATGAAGAAGCGATTATAAACGAATATTTTCCCGTAAATCTCTTCTCAGCAGCCTTTCTAAAAG
>OMKR01027518.1:1458-12734 GCA_900302355.1 Cyttopsis rosea | reverse complement strand
CACCTCACACCTCCCGTGATCACAGCCTTATTTACAGTCATCTCCCACCACCCCTGATTGATGGCAGCCATCTCATTAACGCCACGGTAGCCCAAGGCTTCCACACACACATCCGACAGGCACCTCCTCCCTCCCAACCGGCTCGCCTCGCACAGCAATTAAAACTCCCCTGGAAAGCGGCTACAGCCTTAAGGGGTTACAAAGAGGCCAGCTCCCCTACTGTAGATACTTTATAACATTGTTCTTATTACTGCAAATAGCGGGAGAACAAGAAAATGTGAAGATTGAAGCGCGCAGGGGGGGAGGGGCAACGGAGAAATGTCGTGGGGGAGTAGCGTTGGAGAGATTTATTAGCGTTGCCGGACACTTAATAATTACTTAACACACACACACATAGATCACCTTTACAGTATTTCTGTCAGGCGATGGCGCAGGGATGGAAATGACACGTGATTGATGCCAGGAAGCGCGAGCGCAGCCCGTGGGGGAAAGCAGTGCAAGGTCTTAGTTATAAAATCATCAATCAAGGAAGGAGTGTGGTTTGTGAAGCCTGTGGTTGCCCCCAACCGCCCCCGGCCCCCAATGCGCACACACACACACACACACACACACACACACACACACACACACATACTGCATACACACAGAGTAAACAAGGAGAGGGGTGGCTCAGAGTCACGGTTCCTTCTGGTCAGATAATGAAGGCACTGCCAAGCGACTCATGTTGGCTATGTGTATGAAACGCCACTTGGGGCGGGCTCATCGCGCAGTGCCGCATAGAGCCTCTCGGAGCTCTGATAAATGACAAAAAAGGAAAGTCGATAGGAGGCCCCATACAGTCGGCGGCATTAATGTCCTAATGCGTCATTTGTTATTCAGACTTATTCCGAAAAAAAAACCCAGAATGAAAGAATTGTTTTAGTTTCGTTTCTCTCGAGCAAACATTACCGCCAGCGTATCTCGAGGCGTGTAACCTGGAATGAAGTAAACTCGAAGCGCCGTGCCGCGATCATTGTTTGGCGATCCGTCATTGTAATGTCTTCTCCGCTTTGTCGCGGCTCCCAAAAGTCACTTTCGGGAGTAGAGGGGGAGGACAGTTCGGCACGCCTATTAAAAATGGCTCGGGCCGCGATGAACGTACTGTATCTCCGCCGCTACTTACTTTATATTACGAGTACTTGTAATGGGAACGAAAGACGCCACAGGCTAAATGTAAGAAGCTCACGCCGCCTGTCGAATAGGCCTCACTACCACATCACATCACAAGTATTGAGAGGAATATTCCATTCCACCATTTAGAAGTTTCCAGTCTTTCACAGATCAAATGAACAAGTGCGGGAGTGCCACACTTTGTATAGCTCATCTACTTCCTTTTCTACACTTCTATTTCAGGCATTAGGCAATCCATTCTGCCTTATCCTTGTAGTGATTGTCGTGTAGAGAATAATTTGGCCTTCACTGAGTTTCCAAAAAAAGATTCTTTAGCTATTTATTATTACAGTGTTATATTCTGTGAAACTCATTTAGAAGGCTGTATCAAGGACATTTTTCTTTTTTTCAATTGCCCCTGACGGAAAGCAAATAGAGCTCAGACAACATGCATTATTATCTCAGGCAAATATATTGAGAGCTATCTAACGTGACCCAATTTCCCCCCCGGGGATCAATAAAGTATTTCTGATTCTAAACATTCATTAATGTTTAACCTTCTGAATGGCCATTTGTCGAGTGTCTGTTAATTGTTTGGTGGTGTTATTGTGCCCAGACAAACACGTTGCATTATAGCGCATGGAGGTTGCCAGGAACGAGTCCAAAACCCAAGTAACAAATTATACTCCTTATGCAGTAGGGGTCGGTTTACACGAAGAAGTCATAGAAGTCATGGTTAAACATAGTCATAGTTAAACATGGTCATAGTTAAACATGTGTTTGTGCCTCGGTGTAAACACGTTAAACAATGTATAGCGAGCGGTGTTTAAACATAAATAATTTTTGGCCATTTATATGGACGTTTTCCTCGACCGCTGTGGGTTTCTGTTTGTCCCTGAGCCAATTTCAGCCATTCTCATTGGAAATTTTCACACGGGAAATGTGTAAGCGGCTCCGTTTTTTTTTTTTGTCACTACCTATTTGCATTGCATTACGGTGCAGGTGCAGCGGCTGGGGAAGGGTCTGGAACAATGCTAATGAACAGCCTTGTTTTAATTAACTTCAAGTTAAAATGCCGTGAAATTGAAAATGATTATTGCCAAAGTAAATATCCCTAATTAGGATATAAGGAGGGTGAGTAAATGATTTGATAACCATTGTTTATTCATAGCTGTGCATCATCCAGCTGGGGTTTCAATTTGGGAGCTAATTTCTGCAGCAGAAAGCAGATTTCGTGACAGAATATCATTTTGCACTGGCGGGCGATTTAATTTTTGCCGTCGTAAAGAAATTGCCAGGAATTCCAACCCCGAAAAGCCTGTTAGGGTTATATCGTGAAATGTAATATCACACCGTTTATATCTTAATGGTTGACCCGAGCCAGAATTGAGTCTTCACTGTTAAATAATAATGGATTTCTTCTGCAAGTATTAAAAAAAAAATAGACATAGAATCTCGCTTCTGATGTCATTTGTCGTGAAATGGTTTACGCACATGCAGTCCGAAATGGACGAATTTGGCGCACTGGATAATATGCTAGTATGCCATTTCTGACTCAGTGATTTACTTTGACAGAACAGGAAATGCATTATAAAGGGACATTTTCACCCAGGGCATGAAAGTAACTTTGTTTAAATGTGTTATCATTTGGATAACTTAATCTTCATTTTATCTCATTTGGCCGAATTAATATTTAATATTCAAAATATTCAAAATACTTTCGATTTTTTTCAGCCATTTATTTTGGTCAAACTGGTCAAAATTTGGCGCATCACTACTTCTTAGCGTTTCGCCAACTCTCTCTGAGAACGAAGAAGTCGATAAGAAATGCGGCGTTCAGTTGAAGAGTAATTAAAACAGAACCACACGTTTTATTTTCCCAAAATCCGCACAGCGGCACGTCGGCATACCGAGAAGCCGCGGATGACAAGAGGGATTCTGCCGTTGGATGATGAATGAGCCTGTCAGATTAGGAACAATTTGATCATGTCCATTGGCTCCTAGTTTAATCTCGCTGATTGCATCATGAGTGACGGAGCACGCACAGACAGATTCTTAGACATTACCATTTGGTCTTGCGTGTCCAGAATGACAACGGTGCGATCCAAATGTCTGAACTGCAATTTTTTTCTACCCACATTTTATCATCATGACATACTCGCTGTTCGTGAACGTACTGTAGCAGGTAGTTGTTTTTCCACCCAACAAAATGCTCAGCCTATACAATTTAACGGAGAGTGTCTAATGACCGAAATAACTGGAAGCTCGTGAAAATGTTCTTCCCGTTAGATCCTGTGCCACGCTAGATTCAAATGCACCGTGAAGCCCTTTACAGTTGTATAATTCCTGGCGACGGTCCAAAACAATTACATCCTCCCCCAACAAACATTGACGGTGTGCACTCCGCCGGACAGTGTAAGCAAACATGAAGGGTTAAACACAACATTTAACATTTAATAATTAGATTGATTTAATATAAGATGGAAAACGACTGGAAGTACTTAGTATAATGTACTACTGTATACAAAAATCACATTTTCCCTACGTATTTACAACTTTATACCTATTGTAGTACTAATTACCAATTGTCATCATAGTCATGAAACTTTATGTACTGTACCATGATTTATACTAATTTTTCATTCACATCATAATAAGTCTTTACTTGATCTCTCGCATAATGGCCGAGACAATGGCTATATGGACACATTAACAATGTAAACAAACCAAAACTGCTCATGAGTCACTGCCCTGATAATAAAGAACAACTTGTTATTGTTACATGCATAATCATTTACAGCTAACAGTAAAAAACTCTCACTTGGTAAATCACTGGAATTAGATATGCCACAGTGACTTTGTTACAGCTACTTTAATTCTGTAGAATTAAAGAGTTCTCAGAAAAGCTCAAGTGTATTGTTTGCACACTTAAACAATAGACAAGCACATTCCATGCATTTTGGATGGCGTGTCTTCATCGCTAATGTAGGAATTGTATTACAATCTACAGCGCTTGTATAAATGTATATTTCCCACAGTTATATCATACAGGCGGCATATTGTAGTCAGATTATTAAAGATTTTAGTTATGATTCCATGTATCTGAGTTTTAACTGAATAACATTTCAGCAACATTTTTAACAATTTGTTATGTGGCGAATGTACTTTGAGATAAGTGGATCAATAGAAACAATAGGAGAGCGCTGGTTTTATGGCCCCTTAGCCATACTTGTGGTTGCAGTGGGAAACTCCCAGGCTATTCCCGCCAGTGCTGGTTGTTAATTTAAAAGATTAACGAGAGCGGTCCCTTTTAGGTAATACATAAAAAGTTATGCCAAGAAAGCGTGTGTGTACGTCTATGTGTGTCACCCAAAACCAGTTTTTAAGTTAATCAAATGTCACAGGCCCTGTTTTCACCTGGCATTAACATGCATCTTGGGTGATCCGATCACAAGTGCACAGCTCTAAGTACATCTGTTCACACCTGGCATTAGAATGCGTCGAGTAACCACTTGTGATCGGATCTCACTCCTCGCTCTCTATGCAAATCAGATTTATTTTGTTTCCTTAGTTTCTTACTTGTATGGAAAATGAAAAACGTTAGCCTGATATCGCCAGACCAATTTGCAAATGCGGATTAGTCTGGAATCTCTCCGATTATTTTTGATTTCCAAGAGGCTTTATCAACTGGCACAGACCAAAATGTCTCAAGCTACAACCAATCAGAGCAACGAAACGTGTGACATAGGGCTGAGCGACATAGTGCTGAGCGGATTCAACAGACCATTCCACATCAGCGGCAGCCATCTTGGTAAGGTGCCTCAACAGCGCTCCTCTGTATCGTCATCGTATCAAACCTGCCCCATATTAGATAAACGGTTGTGATTGGTCCTACCCTGGCAAGGTCAAGTGAAAATCTGTTTGAATGGGAGGGGGCCAGACGTATCTACCAGAGCAAATGAAACATGAACTTGCAGATTCTTCTGGTTCCCAGGTTAGTTTTTCCCAGTTTTCCTGTGTTTTTATTTTAGATCTATTTGTTTTTGTTAGTTTCTACTTGTATGGAACCAACATTTTAAACCCAACTAAGGGTTCTGCCTTGGATCAGGACAGTGGATTGCGTAATGGAGAGAAAGCGATCTCCAGTCCACTGCGCATTCCTGTTCCCCATGTCTGGGAACAGGAACAGGGTCTTTATTTTTTATGTATTTATTTTCCTCTGTTTCCTAATTGAACGAAACAAAAAACCCTGTGTGTCCCGTGCCGCATCACACACATCTCCCTGTTGCATTCCGTTGCGGAACTTAATTTGGTAAAATCTGGATCTTGGGTGCGTTCACACCTGTACTCAGAGCTTGTGATCGGATCACCAAAGATGCATGTGTGGCAGACGAGGGGGCGTTGTTAAGCCACAGTCTGCAGGACACAGCGCTGGCTTCGTCTCACCCTAAAATAGCTGTACTGAGTCGGGCTGATCAGCCTGTTGGCACCGATTGGTCCGACTCGGCTGGGAAGCTTTCTTAATGTTTGTGTTTGTGTTACAGGCAGAGAGCCCGTGTGTGCACGCGTGCAGGTGTCTGGCGCCGGAGACAACTCCAAGCTCTACAATTGTTATTATTATTTTCGCCAGTGTTTTGGTTTCGCACAAGAGCGTTTTTGTTTCATATTTAATAAAAACCCGACGAGCCGGTGGATCTCTTCCCAACCTGCGTCTCCATTCCTCGTTCCACCCGAGTAGTGAGCCTGCTACAGCATGTTAATGCCAGGTGTAAATAGGGCCACATCTACTCCATAAAAATATTTGCATCTGTCACAGGTGAAGAACATTTTTTATGTAGAGGAGAAATTTTTTCGTTTTACTTTTTACTGCTCGCACATACAGTGGAATGCAAGAAATGTATGTTGAAATGAATATCTCGCTTTTCCACCGCATGGTACCTGCCGACTCGACTCTACTAGACTCTACTCGCTTTTGTGGTCTGCAAATGTGGTCTGCTCATCATTGTCTTGCTGGAATACCTAGACTCTCTTCAACTGTGATCCGTCATAAACATAAACCCAAAACATAATGGATCCACCTCCATTCTTGACAGTTGGCGAGGTGTTCTTCCCTACAAATGCTTCAACCTTCATTGGTCATGGCCAAATCAAATTTTGGTTTTGTCAGTCCAAAGTACATTGTCTAAAAAGGATTCGGGCTCCTCAAGGTTGCGTACCTCAAGCGCTTCATTTTGTGTTGAGATTGTAGGAAAGGCTTACTTCTGGAAACTCTGCCATGGATATCTTTGTTGGCTGAAGTGCAATGTATTGTTATCCTATGAAGAACTAGACTTGTGTCAGCTACTGTTTTCTGCAGCTCGTTTGCAGTGATGTGTAAGTTCTTCTGAGCATTTCTTACCAGGTTTTGGGCTGGTTTATCTGGAATCTTCCTCAGTCTTCCAGACCTGGGCTTGACTTCAACTTCAACTCTATGTTGTCTCAAACTATGTTGATTCTGACATCCTTGGATAACATTTTAGAGGAGCCCTTGGTTGTTGACTTCAGACAGAACAGCCACTGCAGTCTGAATATACAGTTCAACCCTGGAATTACATGCACCTGATGCTGAAGCCGTGACAAGTAAATCACCTAAGTCTCGGCATCTGTAATCAAAAACAACAATGAATAATACGGAAGGGTTATCAAACTTTTGAACAGTGTCCCTTTCCTTTTTTTGTCATGTAGAAACAGTAAAAATAAAATATAATAAAAAGTAATCTTACTTAAAACTTTGAAGAAAGGTGTATGCTTTATTGGTCAGATCAGCTTTCATTCACTTAGATATCCATTCATTCAACATGCATTTTGACATGGGGTGCCCAAATTTTTGCATTCCATTGTATTGTACAGCCCAGGGCTTTCCAAGCCTGGGCCACAGCAAAATTTATATATTTTTTAACTTTTTACATTATTATTTTTTTTTCACACAGAATATATACTCAATCATGATTTTGTGATATTTGCTCTTTTTGTCAGCAAGGTTTAAGTTAAATGTTAAACCGTGGATAAAATGGTGCGTACAACTTTTTACTTCTTTTCTTGGGGGGGGGCAAAGCAACATTAAAAGACTAATTTTGATTAGCTCTATCCTATAAATCCCTTAGTTTTCATATAGAAAGAGAAAAGTGTATGTAGTGCAAGTAGTGTAAATGATATACTGTAGGTCAAAAGTGCACTAGAAATAAATCAATTCAAATCCATTTTGAACCAATGAACACTTGTTGAGCTTGAATGCTCCTCAAACGTCTCTCCATCTCAAGCTTTGTGTAGAAATATTGCTAAACTTCAAGTAATATCTGTAGGCCCCTTTACCTTCAGCAAAGTAAAAAAAATAATCCTTTTTCAGAGGAAACCGTTCCACCCAGTTGCCACAGAAGGAAGGAACATAAGTAAAGCAGCCCTCTGTTGTTAGAACTGGATGCTCCTACATGATGCCAATTTAGCCTAAAGCTCAGAGGGAAACTGCTTATTCATGCGTAGACATTTTTGAAAAAGCGGCAAGAGTTTTTCTTTCGGGCAGTGTTTTAGAATGATGAATCACCGTCGCATGTTGTAGCTTCTGAAGATGTGCCTATTTAGCAATTGCATTGACGACCATAATACGTAAACAGTATGAGTAAAAGTTAACAAGTAAATGGAAGTATAGGGGGTATTTTAGAGGATTTTTTTCATCTCCCGTTTTCTGCAAAAAGCAGAGGCAGGCGATGAGTTGTTAAAGAGGTCATCAATGAGGCGGACTCAAGCTTGGCAGGATTATTTCCGCTTCGTAACACTAAATGATGCTTGTATTTTTTTTTCTGTTCGGATATTTCTGCGGCGGAAGATTTGTCGTCTTCATTACGACAAAGGTATTCCACAATCTGGAATTTAATTGTGTACAGTATGAACTGTGGCTGCTCCTGGAACATCTATTTCAGGAGTTCTGCTGCTGCATTGCTATGCACTGCCAGAATAATTACCGTCGAGATAGAGTCATTAGACAACGTCCCATCAAGTTTGAAACTTGTCTCTTTGTTTAAAACATAAATAATGAAATATTTTGTCTTGAATGAAATCATGGCGTGCTTTGGCAAGAATGTTGAATACTTTAGCCTGCGCCAAAGAACAGCTAAATGTGCTTTCGGTCCCCAAAAAACAGTATTTACCCTCTTAGCGTGCCATTTTTGGGGGAATGGTTTGCAGAGAGGTTCAACATGATGCGCAATTTATTTCTATCAGTGTGTATTTCTCTCGAAATTATTTCCATGAGTAGGGATGCATTAGTCCAACCTTAAAAGTAGAATCAAACATGAATGGAGGCAACCCACAATGGCCAGTTACCATAGGGATGTACATGCGTCAGAGAAATAAGTGGGCTGTGAAATGGACAGCAGTGTACTTTCGAAGAGACCGGCGGAGAAAATGCAGGGCCGCTGATAGACACACATAACAACCTGCATCAGGCCAGCATTTGTATCAGCGATTCTGACACCCTGCTCCAATTATGGTTTCAAAATGGCTTTCTTCTCTCCCTTTGATGGCATTTGGTGACACAAGCAAGACACATCCTTTTTGGTCAGCTGCAATTAGTGACTTTGCCTTGCTAACCAGTGGGCTTCGCTCGGGGCTGTTGACTGTACACTCTCCAGCATTCTTCTGCATCTGGACTTTTACAAATCGGCATCGCACGGCCGGGAGATATGGCTCCGGCAGCCAAGGCTGTGGAAATGTGCCACTGGCCGGGACCCAAAGGAAAGGAAACTGCTGTTGGATTTAGATGGGACATGTATGATTTAATAAAATACAGCTCAGGGACAGCCACAGCAGATTAGTCTATTATGATGCAAAGCAGTTAGGTAATATTTATAATAGCGGAGGGATTATCATATGGTGAAATGGAAAATAATTTTGGCATGGAAACATACATCTGGTTACTAACACATTCAATGTCAAAATGTCACCCGTGGTTTGTTTGTTAAAAAAAAATGTATGTCCGTGATGCCTCAAATTGAGAATTTTCAGTTCTTAGTACATACAAAGCAGACAAAATGGAAATGCTACAAATGACATATTTCCTCCATATAAAAATAAGTTAAATCCACATGCTCCATCACAGCAGTTTTCACCCCCAATGATTCACATCCGAGCAGCTCTCGTGTTCAAATAAATGACAGAAATGATGTGAGGATGGAAAACGTTATTGTTCAGATACTTGGCTGCGGTGCACAGGAATCAATACGAGATACCAATTTGCATGCTGCTTTTTATTATTTGGACCAAAACACCGCTCACAGCCCTGTTAGGACAGTCTCATGCCAAACAAAGGGTTCTCAACATGTGGCGTTGGGCCAAATTCGAGTGATTATATCTCCGCGATTTATTTATTATTATAGCAATCTTCCATCCAACTGTATTGTATGTTCTGATGGATCTAAATGACTTTCCAGATTTGTCTTTGTCCAGAATTCTGTACAAGAAAATCTTTTTTCTTATTTTCGTACTTCGGATTTTTTTTTTTTGCATCTGTAAGCTTTTTGTAAGCCATTGCCTCTCAGCCAAGATGAAGTGATTAATTATGTTGTCCAACATACCTGCATCAACATTTCCACATAATGTCTTAATTGCAGCTCAGTAAATCTGTACACCTTCAGCACTTTTATTTGAGATTTGGTCATTTTACCCCCAATGTTAAGACACCGCCTCAACCATGTAATTGCAATTAAGCAGTTTTGGAACTATAGTAAATGCCTTTCATTTGCAGTCAGCGATCTATAAAATATGTTTTGTCGCAAGGGTTACTGAGAAAAACACTGATGATGAATTCCACACATTTCACAGGAAGTCTTTTATCATGCCACAGAACGCCATGCTCAGCATGTTTCAAAGGTATTATCTTTGGGAAACAATAGGGTGTCTTTGACACTTGGATTTTAATGTGTAATTGATTACATTTATCATAGGTCAGGTATGACTGAATTCAGCCTTTACTGTAACTGTCTTATGGATGTTTAGTAGATTAGTATTGCTACAGTGCAGTGTATCACGGCAAATCCTAATGAGCTTGTGCCCATTTATCTGTATTCTATGTGCATGATACCTGCTGTGATCCTTAAATACTGTATGAGAAACTGTTAAGATCATCCTAAATTCATCTTTAGGACAGCATTGCCAATTTTTAATGTTCTTTGTGTACATTCAGAAATTGCAGTTGTAACCATTTTTTTACAGTTAAAATCTGCTCTAATTAGATATTGCAATTTGATTAAATGTTAATTTCCAAGATTACATTAAATTGATTCAAATGACCTCCATCGTTATAAGTGATCTCAACAAAGAGATTTAAGTTATTTCTTAAAAAGAGTGTGATGAATTGAGTGAAGTATTTTTTTCTCTCTATATTTTGTAAATATAATAATAATAATAACCTTTATTTGTATTTGTATATAGAAATACTTTTATACACGATATGTAACTCAAAGTGCTTTACATTAAAAGGCCATCAAATAGTAAAAGCAAAGCAAAAAAGAAAAATGCATTTACAAAGTAGAATAATAGAATAATTAAAATAATGAAAAAAGGGTAAATATTAAAAAAAATTTACATTTGGTCATATATATGGTCATGACCCTTTTTAGAACGACACCTCAAAGAATACCTCCAACAATCAATTTACAGTACAAATGTATGAATATATTTCAATTTAATGGCAATAATCATTTCTATGAGATTGCATTACTCTCAGAAATAAAATTGAGTGCATTCTCCATATTATGAATATGAAGCAATAATTAAGAATAATAGTGTTTATCTTTAACATGGCATGCAAACTTCTGGCTCTTCTCCAGCGTCTCTATTGCTTTTGAATCATTTCATAGAATTTCTGAATAGCTATGCAAAGTTCTGAACAAAGGCATTTATGGAGATTTATATTTTTCTCTTTTTCTGAAATTCAATATTATTATGCAGGCAATATATGTGAGATAAAATGTCACGGCAATAAAAGATTTTATCATGTTTTTTAGGTCTTAAGAGTTTGGTTAGTCTTGTAAAGCATATTTAACAATCAAACGTAGCTATTTTAACATAATCCACGTGTGAATGTGCCCCCC
>OMKR01027402.1:1741-14225 GCA_900302355.1 Cyttopsis rosea | reverse complement strand
CTTCCCCGGCCACGCATGCCCGGCGTGCATCAGGAGGACTTGCATTATTCATGTTGTTGACTGGAGCCTCTTTGGCACATTTGGGCTGACTGGGGAAAGTGGAGTGCACTCACGTGTGTATTTATGTGCATATATATATATGTGTGTGTATGGATGGGATGGGGCCCACGCTTATGCTTCACAGTTAATGTGGGACTGGTGTTATTTCCGAAATGGATATAAATGTTTCCGTGGCCGAAATTAGGTTGCTGTTATTCATCTTTTGCGATCTCCAGAATGCCTCCCAGGCTCTTAACAAGCTTGTGGGTATACTTGAGAATTTTGCTATTTAGTTTACTTTACTTTCTTTCTGCTATTTATTGTTAATGTGTAATGGCGGACAACTCCTCTGACACCAACCCCAGGCCACTTCGTTGGAGATCCAGCCTTCTGTTTCTGAGTGGCATCAATTTTTTAAATTTCCATCACATTACACGTCACACAATTCTTGTACCTTTCGCATCGGATTCCTTTCATATTCATCTTTATTCACTGGTCGGGAACATTCTCTCTGTGGCTTGTGTGAGAAGGAAGTCTGCATTTTGTCTAGCTGGATTCACATTGTATCTCATGCCTGAGCACACTGAGGGAGGAAACGTAAATATTTTACAGAAATATCATCCCCGCTGCCGCCTCCACACAACCAGTGTTGAGCAGCATGGCAGACCAGGGGCGACTTGAGCGCAGCCTGGACCATTCTAAACCGTGGCCCAAATGATTTTCATTCACAAAAGCACACTGACTTTGAATGGTATAGGCTTGTGTTGTGACCCCCCCCCAAAGGTTTAAACAGATAACATGGGCCTCCCCCATGTTTGACTTTCAAATAGAATAAATATTTTACATGAAGCCGCTCTCGTTCTCTACCTTGATTCATATTGATGCTCTGTACCACAACAGGTCTGGCCAGCAGAGAAGAACTCCTCTCCAACCAAGCCATGAAACAATTAACTACCTCTCATCATAGCTTTTAGGGGGTCTTCTAAAAGGCGTTGGTTCATGTAGTGCCCGAAACTGCCGGCCGTCATAAATTGTTAAGCTAAATGCACCCGTGGTGTGCGTCTCTGTGAAGTGATCGTAGAAAATGTTTGACGGGTGTGAGAAAACCCCTTTTGGTTGAAGTGAAACCTGCACTAAAACAACACTGTTAAATATTTTGAAATATAAGATGGTTCCACATAATGTAGCTTTGATGTGATGGTGTGTATTATTTAGTGAGCGCAGGCCTATTTGACTATGCCATTACTAGTTGTGCTCCCGGGGGACTTGGGCTCCAACACGGGTCTCACTTCCACTTGGCTAAGCTAAGTAACTACAGTCGTGTGACCCCCGGTAGAATCTACTATAGCATCATTCAGCGCTCTGACCGCAGGGTGCCTATATTCTAGCTCAGCTGAATTTAGTGTCTGTAATAAGGCTTTCATTCTTTTAGCTTGGCCTGAATCACATTTGTGTATTTTCAACAGTTTCACATGACTGAGTAAATTGATGTTTTTATGTCACGCACTAATGACTTTTTGATTGTGTTGAAATTTAAAGCACATTAACTTTTTTCTTTATTTTTTTTTAAACATTCGTTTGGCTCTATACAACACAACTTAGCAATGCAAAACATTTGAATATTGCAACCTTGTTGCAAGTACTGTCGCAGCATGTTAATTTTACAGAAAGGAATCGCAAATGCAATGTTTGCAATTTCACCGCACCTCATTGTACTTGCATGTGCCCGAAGGGTGGGCCAGTGGTATTTCCTGTCGAAGGATATGCATTGTATACACAAGAAGAATGATAAGGTTACACAGCAAAGCTTTCCTCGTTTGGAATTTCCACCCTGCTGATTATTTTGTTTACCGTCATTGTCAGTCAACATTTTTCCTTTGTTTTCAAATGTAATCATAATTAGACTTTCTTTGATCCATCAGTTTACCATCTGTTGAGAATAGTGGAATTCACCCACTCAGGGATTTGAATGCTAAAACACAAGGTTGCAAATTGTTTGTTCTAATAATGACCCTGTCATGTTGTGAAGTGAAGGTCTTGATGCGTAACGGTAGTAGTTTTCTAGCCCTACTGTTGAATTTCAGGCTTCTAATCACAGTTCTACATTTAATTCCATATACATGATCTCAAACAACAATATCGTCACAATTACTGGGGAAATATTCTGCACACAAATGAAAACATACAGCCAGCCCGCCAAAGGCATTTTTAAGAAGAACTGTTGATTGAAAGTACAGTACAAGTATCGTGGCGATACTTGGCCATGAACAGACCATGGTATTGAAGTATGCTGGTGTCTATCACAATATCACAACTGTCCCCTTTCTGTAATAAGTCCACCTTTTCAGTACAATTCCACCATAAAACTCAGTCATACATGGAGTGAGAAGCAGAACGTTGTCTAGCAGTAATGATGTTGATTGTCTTGTCATTGTTTTCATTTTTTTCAGTTTTATCTTTCAATCTAGCAATTCTTTATGATTAGAATTGTCACTGTATTAATCTCAGATAGTCCGTTTTGTCAGATTCTCAGGCTTTGGTCATAAACAAAAAAAATAACCGTTCTAGAATAACTCTTCAACTGTGTAATTCATTTATCCACCATGTTCTTTAGTGCTTCTCAATGCCTCCCATCTCCCTGCCTGGCTACGTCCCGGTGGCCCTCTTCCTATTCCCTTGCCATCACTCACTCCCATCCTCCCCTCTGTTTGTCACCCAGTGCTCCCCCTGCCCAGGCCCCTAGAGACACAGGCTCTTGTTATTCATTAAAACACTGCCTCCTTTGTGCGTTTTGGGTCCACATCGCTCACGAGCCAGTGCTCCTGTACTCGCCACCAGTTCGAAACGGGGCCACTGTCACCCCTAAATATGGGGGACTAAATGCCAGCCAGCCCTGTTCCCTTTTACATTGTTCCACAATTGCATTCACCCACTGCGGATCCACTCCAGTTGGCTGGGGAGGTTCCAGCACTGGGCTCTTCAGCTCAGCTTCAAGCTTATGGAAATGTCAATGACGGTTGTGCTTTCCCGCACATGTTTATGAAAGGCTCCTTGTGCCCAGATATATGATTAAGTCCTCTCTGCAGCCAGGTCTCTGCAGCCAAGTTTCTCCCTACTGACCTGAGACCAAATCCATGGTAACCCTCATGAACACTTTTTCCTATTTTATTTGTCACCCAAGTCTTGCAGATTTTATTAATTTGATACCAGAGTAAAAAATTATTTTCCTGAAACGCTTTGTAGGTTATTGCAGTCTTTTTCCTACAGCACAAGTCTTTCTGATTTACAATTGACTAAACTTTAAGAAATGGGCCTAAGACCAGTTGAAATGCACATTTACGATTTACCATACTGACCTAAAGGTACATACAGAAACATGTTTAGATTAGAAATAATCACACTAGCTCCAATTGTTGATAACACAGGAGAATATCCCTTTAGGTAATCTAGGAAACACTTTGCCACTTCATGCATCTTGAGCTGGTTATATAGCTGAAAAGACAAGTGTAAATGCTACCAACGCCCTGTTTACACCTGGCATTAACATGCTTCTTAGGTGATCCGATACGAAGTGGACAGCTTTTTGTACGTCTGTTTAGACCTGGGATTTCAATGTGTCTACACATTTTGTCTAGTTTCTTTACACATTTTAGATACATTTGCTTTCGTTAGTTTCCTACTTGTATGAAACGAAAAATTTTAACACAACTGAGTTTTAAGGCACTGTCCCAATCAACTGCGTAATGGAATGAACGAAACAAAAAAAACCTGTGTCCCAAGCCCAACGGGGAGACATGTCTCCCCATTGCTTTCCTTTGCGATTGGACTTAATTTAGTTAAAACTGGATGTTTTGTGTAAATACTATACTTGTAAATAATAAATCCTGCACTTCTGTAACGGGGGAATTTCCCGACCAGAGCGCGTAAATGAGTACTATACGTAGCCTACTTCAGCAGAGTCAATTGAGTATGCAGTCCTTCAATGCCCAGGACACATTCGTGTTTACACTGCTAAAAGAATGTGGCCATATGTGGCCCAGACCACTGCTGAATGTGGTCTGAGTGATCGTATCACAAACTGCATTGAGGACTCATTGGGTTTACACCCACCTGGCATTAACATGCGTCTTTGGTGATCACTGAAGACGCATGTTAATGCCAGGTGTAAACGGTGTCAGAGAGATGCATTGTGTCTGGATTCACAGTGGCTCAGTGGTTTGCTAGAGGATCTTGGGTTCAAATCCGACTTGGGCTTGGTTGGCTGACAGGGAGTTTGCATCTTTCTGCGCTAACGTGGGTTAGCTACCCTACCAAAATGTATGCAAAAATATATTCTGCCATTGTCCAAGGCCAACTGGTGTAGTTCCTCTGGTGCCGGACTATGACTGCCCACTGCTACTAATGGTCATAACATTATGCCGTAGGCTGGAGTGTAAGTGACATGAGGTGCCTATTGTCACCGTCAGGGAAAGTGCCAAGCACTACAACATCTTTCTTCCACCAGTGTTGACTCCCCATTCTCATGGTTCTTTCAATTATTGCTTTTAAAAGGGATGCCACCACAATCGCTGCATGCAATGGCCCCCCCGGCACCTTCTACAGAGTAAATGTTGGAAGTGCCTGAGCTGGATTCACCCTCTACCTCACGCTTTGAGGGAGAATATAGAAAAATGTGCCTAACAACCATTTCTGTGGTACCAAGCATTACTACATTGCAGCATGTAGCCCCCCCCCCAATGTCAAAGGCAGATTTTTATCTGACTAACAAAGATGCATGACATGGCCAGGTGTAAATGGAGCATAGATAATTTGTACCTGGATATTTTACGACAATAAGAGATGCATGTAATGACAAGTGTAAATGGGGCTAATGACAGCAGAGGTGTATGGAACTGACTCTTGGCAATAGGATGAGAATAGAACTCAATTGGGTTCTGTGGGGTATTTTTGCCCTGGAAAGGAGGTCAGCCAGCCATGAGGGTTCAGAGATTCATTACAACAGAAAATGCACTGGGCCCTTTTCTCATTACTAGAAAGATTAATACTTTTTGAGTCAGAGGCCCATCAATCTTTTGACTTGCAAAATTGAACGACCTAGCTGTGAATATCCACCCTTGTTAGTTGCTGAGGGTTTGCCAGTACGTTTGTATCCTGTATGGTATGAAAACAATCCTTGTTTTTGTGTAAATAATTTGTGATGGAAAACTGCAATGGGTATTGCAGCTGGAAATGTGTTGAAAACGAATGTCTAACCTGCGGGGCACAAAATTGTATTCAAATCTATTAATTTTCTGTACCAGAAATTCAATGTTTTCCCTGTTTTTTCCACCCCCCACCCCCATGCAGTTAATGGGCAGAATACTACACGCAAAATACTGCCAAGTGTTTTGTCGTTATGATACAGTGAGGAAATGAACTGGAAAAGAAAGTTGAACTCTACTCCTTAACCGTGACTCAACCAATGCTACAATGTCTCCAGTTGGAGACTGGAAAGAGGGCTTCATACCCCCAAACTTCTTGTCCTTAAAAAATATTTTTAATCCGAGTCCTGTTTCATCGTGACTAGACTAGCACCTCAACTAGATTAGCCCAACCGATGTTTAATAAAGTAATCCTGTCTATATTAAGTGGTGACCCGCCCACCCCTAGTCAGGATTCTACCTAAGTTGTACATACATCAGATTTGTGGATTTGCACAACATTTCCTATTGGCCCTCTATCTATGGATCTTTACTATCTATGCGTTCATCACCTCCGCTTGTTGGTTTCCACCGCTCTTGCATTTGTAACTTCAGACACCCAGACTTGCATAGGCCCAGCTAAGCGTGCAGCGCAGAGCACACTTGGCTAATTGTTAGCTGAAGATAGCAAGTGGTGTCTCCCGCTGGTCCCCTCAGTGTATCCAGCCGGCTGTCCCAAATCTCTCTGTTCTGCTCTAATTGTTTTAACCTCCTCCATGCCCCACGAGGCGAGGACGTTCTGAGCACAGTACTTGTAGAAATAGGGGAATACCCAGTGGCTGTGAAGGAATGAGAATTTAACCCAAGGCCTGTGGGAATTGTGTGCGTGTGTGTGTAAAATTTTCTCTTTAAGCCTTTGAGTTTGGCTCAGTATATACATGCCTACTAAACCCTGTGTGGAGATTATGAGCTCAGGGGTTTGACCTGATAATTCATATGCCTAGATTTGCTTTCTCTGAAAACTCTATTTGAGTTTTATGATATAGGTGGGTGGGTGGGTCAAAAACGGAACATTATAAACATAAAAGTAGAATGCATGGCAGCATTGGTGTATTGGATTTCATGGGTTGTACAGGTGTACCTAATAAAGTGCAAAGTGTGTGTGTGTGTGTGTGTGTTTTTTATTTTATTTTTTGGTCTTAATCCCCCACTCTACTGTTACCATATATGTATCTCTAATATATCTGTTGTAATCTGTTCATGACGTTTTGTCTTCTGTGCAACTTTTCAGGATGACACTGGTGCCTATCTCATTGACAGAGACCCCACTTACTTTGGGCCAGTGCTCAACTACCTGAGACACGGCAAACTCGTGCTCAACAGGGACTTGGCAGAAGAAGGTAAGACTCTCCACATCATGGGAGTTCAAAGTGGAGGACAATGTGTTTAACCCAAGGCCCTGCAATGCTGGAGGTGTGGTTAATAGAAATATGTTGTATACGCCAGGACACACCAAAGCTTGAGTCCCATTTGTCTTTCTCTTCTTAGGTGTGCTAGAAGAAGCAGAATTTTACAACATCACATCATTAATAAAACTCATCAAGGACAAGATCAGGGAACGGGACTGCAAAACATCACAGGTGTGTACATTCTTCTGTCCGTCAGCAGCTTTGCAATCTCAGCCAGCATTTGTCTAATATTCCCCCAGCTGTTGGTGCTACCTTTTTGAAGCAGCTCTTTTATTGTACAATTCATAATTACTTCAGTACTTCTTTCTCCGTTGTACTTCTTGTTTTGGCTCAATTCGCCCCCCGGAAGACATATTGATTTCTTCGTCCTCCTATTTTTCCACCCCTCTCCTCTCCTCTTCCCGGCTCTCTCCACAGGCTCCAGTGAAGCATGTGTACCGGGTGCTGCAGTGCCAGGAAGAGGAACTCACCCAGATGGTGTCCACAATGTCTGACGGCTGGAAGTTTGAGCAGGTAAAGACCTTCCTGCAGAGCCGCGGCAGTAATTTTTCCTTTCATGTGCTTCGCCTGCCCAGCTTTTCTCACATTGTCCATAAAACCCGATCCTCCATGTTGGAAATATAAAGAACCATTTAAAGCAAACAAATCACGGCAAGTCTTATCTTTCTGAATGTCCGCATACATGATCCGGGCATCCCGTCTGTGCTCTGATTGGTTGTTGCAGCTTGTCAGTATAGGTTACGGGCGGGCCCACCAGTCAGAGTTTCTGCTGATTGTGTCAAGGGAGGTGAAGGGAGAAGCGTCTGCTTTGCCAAACAACAGCGGAGAGGTGTGTCCCACAAATTTCTGTCCACGGGCCGGTCACTGCATGGTCCCCATGTTGTCCATCCGCACACATCCTGTTGGCTCTCAGGTGTCCCAGCTCGACACAACGCTCACAGCCATTTTTAAGTTGGTCCCTTTAGTGTTCATTGTGCTGTTGGTTCACCAATGGGACAATGGGAGCAAGGCACTTTTTTCTTTCCCTTGTTTTTGTTTCTATTCATATCTCATTCACAATTTGTTCTAGCTTGTTGCCATTTTTGCTTTTGCTTCAATATAGCCAGATGTGTGTTTTTTGGGGTGGGCAACTTATCTGGCAGAGCTACAAGTTCTTTAGGAGTTTAGTAGAGTATGGTTTTGGCAGAAAGCAACCCATAATTGTGCAATGAAGGATGCGTGTTCAAGTTCATTATACTGGCTTTACATGAGCTTTGACCAAACCCATCAAAAGCTTATTCCTAGTGTGCTTGTTTGGATGTGTGGACTTTCTGTATATATATATATATATATATATATATATATGCATGCGTGTGGGTTTTTTGTGTGTGCGTGCATGTGGTGAATGAGACTACCCTCGGGGATAAAGGATCACTGGAGCTCCCATCAGAGCTTGAAATCTGCCTAATCTCCTTACACAGGTCAGACGGGAGGCCCCTAGAAACACTCCCTTATGCAAAGTGTAAAGCTCAGCACCGGCCTCTGGGGAGCCGGAGCTCAGCTGACCCACTGCTCTGTTTTCAGGGCTGTCAAAAGCTCTGCCCTCTTCGCTTTAATCTTATTTTGTTGTGAAGTTGCGTGTTGTCACTAATAATCCAAGGTCTGTGCTAGTTAACAACACTAGTTATGTGATAGATGGTAGAATCCAGGGTAGTTTGTTGGTTATATTTCCCCCCTTTTTGCTGCACCACATAGAGACTAAGTCTACGTTGTACCTGGTAAGGCAATACGCTTAACAAAAACAAGTCTGTGGCAGAAGTGGCTAATGAGCGGGTGCATGTCTGAACATGCACACCCGGGTATAGACGGCATGCATGTAGCATGCAGTGTATATTCACAAACACACACACACACACTTGGAAAATCCAGAGTTAAAAGCATTGGATCCAGAGGATGAATTGTACTTTGTCTGTGCTGTTATATGTACTTTTATATTTACACAATTATTTTTAACCGCACTCCCTGTACACGGTGTTCTTATTTTCCTGTTCGTCTTTCTTAAAGGGAAGTGAAACCACATTGGTGCAGACAGACATATTTAAATCCTTATACAAAGGCAAGCAAAAGTGCTGTGCAGCAATGTGCTTTAAATGTTTAATTTGGTTAGATTTGTATGTTCTCTCGATGCAAAATCATCAGTGAATAACCTCCTGGTAGACCAACAAAAGCAGGAGGTTCCCCAAGTAGAACATGGCACTTACTAGTTGGGGCATGTGGGAATGCACAAAGTTTAACTCCAAAAGGATAGGAAACTCAAATATTCAACAGCTCAGCTACTGATTTTATTAAACATATACCTCAAACTATAAGTTTAGCTAAAAAAAAAAGATGCCTGCACACTATGTATCAATGCATCACCTCTATTCATTTCAATGGAGGAGAGACTCCAACTTGCCACAGAGATCAGACAGTATTTTTGACTCCCATCTAAATGTTGCTGGCCAATTGGTGACGGTGTGAAAACTTGTGTCGTCTACATATACCACATACTGTATGGTGGCCCTTGTAGAAAACCTTATGTTGAATCAGAATGCTTACAATTAGGAATTCACACTAATTTCAGAAGAAAATGGATATAGGTGTTCAGAGGAAATATTGCATTCATACAGCTAGAAATTATTTTATAGTACCATAACTATACCTATTTCAACATTGGTTATTTATTTAGCCTTTATGAAATTAAAGGTTAAATATAACATTTAACAAAATTATTGCAATTCTAGCCATTAAACAAATCACGTACTGTAAGTATCAGTGTTAATTTAATGTTATACTTGACTTGCTGACATCTAGAGACAGTGCTGCTTTTTTTTTTATTTTGTTCTCATTCTTCCTCTTGTTATCTGTTTGTGTTGGTGTCAAACCTCTTCCTGTCTTCCTCTCTGCATTTAGTGTTTTGGTGTTTCTCTCTCTGAGGCTGACTCTCCCCTGTGTTCTCTCTGGCCCCTTCCAGCTGGTCAGCATAGGATCCTCTTACAACTACGGAAACGAAGACCAGGCCGAGTTTCTGTGTGTCGTGTCCAAGGAGCTACACAACCAATCATACGGGACGAACAGCGAGCCCAGTGAGAAGGCTAAGGTAAATGTGTGTGAGTGTGTGTGAGTGAGAGTCCATTTCAAACATCCGTGAATGATGGTCTGTGCTGGATGTTTTTAAATGCACTGCATTGATGAGCATGCTCCCCATGGGACAGAGATGAGTACCCCTGTTTTTTTTGTTTTTTTTTACCGATGGAAAGCCGCCATGAAGGAGTGTACTGTGGCTTCTCTGCTTGAAGCAGACTGCTTTTATAGGAAGCACTGCAAAGAGCAAATTGTTTATTCTAGAATAAGTTCAGGTGTTCATGTGTTAAATGCAGTTGGTGATGACATTAAACTAAAGCCCACACTATTAAATATGACCAGGCAGAGGCAGCCAACTACGCTCTCCTTTGTTAAATTATATCGGAGTAGAATGTTGCTTTAGCATTTTCCTCTAAAAAAGGCCACACCAACGCCTAATGGCATTAACCCAGACTGAAGATTTGTTATGTTAGATTTTGCCTGAAATGACGAAATCCTAAACATTGAAATCCGTGTTAGGAGGACCATAATGGCACAGGTCTATGGATTAGCGGGTCATTAGTGAGGGTTGTCTTTCTCTTAAAGAGCTTAGGAAGCAAAGGAATCAACCCCCCACCCGCTCCCTCCCACGGAGGTCCGCAAGTGGGCTTAGTCATGATATGGATAAGTTAGATGAGATCATATGAATTTTTAATGCACTTCAGCCCTTTGAACAACAACAATGTAAAACGCGTTTTGCTTGACTTCATTCCAAAGCTAGTCATCAAGCCAATCAAACGAGTGATACGAGTGAACATGATAAATTCTAGACATAGGCTGCTAGTTACTGAAAAGGTGTTGTCATTGGACAAACAAGGTGCTAACATTAGCTGAACTCAGCCTATTATCAAAAAACAGTTCATTAAAGAAAACCAGTTAAGAAATCATCAGTCCCAAAATGACAACAGGAATCCACAATGCCCACCAACATCTAGGGGTGTACCAATAGTGTGTAGGACCGGTGTTTGCACCGATCCAGTCTCTATGTACTCGTACTCAGATCGACAGATGAAGGCGTTCCAATACCGATGCTTAAATATGGCAAAGGGTAGTGGGTGGTGTTTCTTTGCGGTCAGTTAATACCACCCTAAAATGGCTAATTTCCAGATATTCAACGGTAAGGTTCTCTCTCAGGGCTCGCATATTGAAAACGTCAACACAACAAACCTTATAAAACAATCCTCACCCTAAGGAGCATGAAGAATTCACCACAGACAACCAACCAACCAGCCGGGCAGACTAGTGCATATCAGCTACACCGCAAACAAGCTGTACACAAGACAGCGGACGATGGCATGAAGTACTATGATCGGATGGAGAGAATAATGGTATCTCGGTGCACCCCTACTCAAAAAATAAATAAGATGCATGCTTGACTCGGCTTCAGTTTCCGAGAACTGTGGACTTCACATGTTGTGTGTAAATTTGTTAGTGTTCCCTCTTCCATCTCTTTTACATTTTGTGGAAATAGCCTTTTGTTTGTTCCTCTGAATCATTCTTTTCTTTAACCATTGATGTTTCCTCCTCTAATATCTCCTCCCACGTTAATTTCCATTCTTGTAAGACTTGCCTTTCTTGTCTTCTTCCTCCCTCCACGCTGTCTGCATGCTGCATGTTGCTCAGAGTGAGGATGAGGAGACGGACTTTGAAATGAATGACTCTGATTAGACTGGTGACTCGATGGTGAGCGCTCAACTGCTCCATTAGAGCCCCCCCCCCACACCCTGAAACCTGCCTAGACCCACCCAGTCGTCCCTTTTCCTCCCGTTTATACTGCTCTTTAGACCGTAGTCTCTAGCTGGAAAGATTTTTGTACCGTGATTTGGTCGGCCGATTCCAAAAGTAATGAGCTACAATTGGATTTAATGCAAGACGGAGCCCTTCGCACTGCTAAAAATATCTCTTGCAGGTTACGTTCTTTTATTTATTTAATTTTTTTAAGTGCAAATTTTGTAAATTTGTCCTGATGCGTGCATGACATTTTGAGTCTGTAGGCTGAAACCATGGAGCACTATTCAGCCTCTCTGACTCATTGCAATCAGAAGTCACTTTGCTATCGTAGAGCTCAGTCATCCACGGGACCACGTTTAACTGTACATTTTAGCACTATTCCTTTCCAAGACCAAGCTCGACTCCACCTGCCAGCTGTCCATTTCTGAGCTCAATGTTGCTTCATAAGTGGTCAAATTAGTTTGTATTCTCGTATAGATCCTTTCACCCTCTCTCCATTTACGTGTGTTTAGTTTAAGCTTGCATGTATGTACACGGCATGTGATGTAGCAGCCAGCATTCAGCACTTCTTGTATATTTATTTGGGTGGTCATTTCTGTTCCGAAATCCAGGTTTGCGCCTTCTGGGCCTGTTCCAAGATCGGTTTCAAGTTTCTCCTGCCGCCGTATAAAAATCATCGACGCAATGAATTGCACTTATTTACTATTAAAAATGGCGAGAAAGGGGGGGGAGACACCAAAATGGTTCATTTGTTGTACTTAAGTATTGTTTTCTCCACAGATTCTCCAGGAGCGGGGTTCCCGGATGTGAAGCGGAATCAGTATTACAAGCTGTGTTGTGTTACCATGTTACCAAGTGTTACCATGCAAACATATCACACAAGTGGAAGAACGTTTGGCACAATGGAGATTTTAGGGGGGGGGG
>OMKR01027401.1:2103-27306 GCA_900302355.1 Cyttopsis rosea | reverse complement strand
CTGGGGGGTCAAACGACACTCTCACAACCCGTTATCCCCGGAAGCGCTTCGGCGTAAACGGCACGACGGCGCGCTCACCGGTATAAGTAGCCGAGGACCAGGACCACGGGGCCGGAGAAGACCAGGTGCAGGACCCTCCAGCGGCGGATCCCGTAGGCGACGCCCGACATCGCCACGATTCCGATGGAGAAGAAGGTTTGAGAGGTGATGGTGATCAGAGACCGTTGGGAGGTTCCGGTCCACTCCGCCCCTTCGAAGCAACAACAGTAATGCATCTCGGCTTCGTACAATCTTAGACTAAATCACACTTTTAATCTGGACTGACTGAAGTGGCCCTTTAACTTGCCCTGGTCTTGGTTAAAAAAATGTGATTTCCAGAAGGAAGATTAGAGCTGATCTAGGACGACAAGCCCTGGCAACGATGATGGAATCAGCACTTAGAGGATGTTCATCCAGCTTTTTTACTTCATCACAAATAAACTAATCACAGATCTGACACAAAACTAATTTTGTTTAATAGCTGAACATTCTGGCTTCATGAAACATGGCTCAAACAAATTAAATGCAATTTAACTAATAGGATATTTTTTTCCAGATGAAGTAGAGGAAAAAAAATATGGAATCACTCAATGTTGAGGAAAAAATTATGGAATCATCAACAAAAAAATGAATACTTTGGTGATCTAATGAAAAACAATCCTCATTGGTCCCACTGGCTCCTGTTTCCACCCGTTTGAGTTTCATTTGTTTTGTTTCTGCATTTTCTATTTTCAAGGCATATTGCTTTGACTTTTCTATCCTGTTTTCCTTTTATAACTTTCCCATTTTGTTTGTACTTGCACCAGATTTTGGACACAGCTGACTGGGAACAAGCAACATCTTTTGCCGCACTCCGTGTTGGATCATCCTTTCCATTGTTTCAGTTGACAGCTCTTCTTGGAGCCATGTTTCCCTTCAATTAGCCAACAGCTGGTGAAGGTGCAAACCCTCCCTTTTACCTGCAGACTCATGTGCAGATTCAGACTTGTGCTGGTATTTGTTTTAGAAATACAAATTACAAAGCGATTCCATCATTTTCTCCTCAACATGGAGTGATTCCATAGTTCTTTCCTCTACTTGATCTGGAAAAAAGTATCCTATTAGTTAAAATAAATGCATCTATTTGATTTGCATTTATGCATTTATTTGAGCCATGTTTCATGAAGCCAGGATGTTCAGCTATTAAACAAAATTTGTTTTGTGTCAGATCTGTGATTAGTTTATTTGTTATGAAGTAAAAAAGCTGGATGAACATCCTCTAAGTGCTGATTCCATCATCGTTGCCAGGGCTTGTAAGTGAAGTTTAAATTGGCAGGTCGTGGACCTCGGCCTCCAGGTCGACCTTGACAATAGAGAACATGGATTATCTGGACTAAGACGTCCTGCACCAAGACCAGACAGATGCTGACTAGTCCTTCATGACCTAGGATTTAATAATTTTTCTGAATTTAATCTTAAATTAAAGGTGCAGTGTGTAGAATTTAGTGGCATCTAGTGGTGAGGTTGCAGATTGCAACGAAGTCGTCACCCTCCCCTTTCAAGTGTGGAGGAGACGCTAAGGTGGCCACGAAACTCGCAAAAGTCCGTCTCTAGAGCCAGGTTTTGATTTGTCCGTTCTGGGCTCCTGTAGAAACATGGCGGTGCAACATGGCGGCCTCTGTGGAAGGGGCTCCAGCCCCCATGGAGATATAAACAGCTCATTGTAAGGCAATGACAACACAACGATTCTTATTTTCATGGATTATACACTAATTACTACACACTGATGAATAATAGATTCCATTTCTGACAAGTCCGTTCTGCTAGATGCCACTAAATTCTACACATTGCACCTTTAAGAAATGTCCCAGAAAGGCATTTTTAAATTCTGGATTAATTTCAATAGGATTATTTTAGTCCTGATTTAGATTACACCCGTCTGCGAAACCTCCCCCTAGTGTGTTTTTGTCGGAAATGTCATAATATCTAGTTTAAAGCAACTACAGCAAATATCTAACAGGGTTAATGGGCGTGGTCCTCATTTAACAAATCAAACCCGGCGGCTGCCCACCTAAGATGAAGGTATTGATCAGAACGCCAGAGACCATGGTTCCCACCATGAATCGGAGCGCCATGTACACGTAGATGTTCGGAGAGAAGGCGCTGCCGAGACCGAAGCCCAGCTGGAGCAGCATGGAGAGCAGGACCACCGAGCGCCGGCCCCACCTGCCGACGCCAAAGGAAAACGTTCAGCCGACAGCCTGGACGCAGCGGTTCAGCGTAAGCGTGGTTATTTTGGGAGGCTGTACCTGTCAGCCATGGGCCCGAACACCAGCGCCCCGACCAGGAGTCCGGCCATGTAGACGGACTGGGTGGCCTCCCTCATGTTACTTTGGTCACACACCAGATCAAACTGAGGAGGAGAAGATGCCGTGAGAGTATTTACAACTAAAAAAACATGTTGGTGGATGACGCTGCAAGTCCCACAATTCCATTTAAAACTTTGCATTCTTGCAGGGAAAGGCGGACCCCGCCATCACCAATGGCAGCAACGCGTAGAAGAGCACGTGCATGATATTGAATGGCTGTTTCGGCAAGATATTCCGATGCACATTCTAAGTTTAGAATATCAAAAAAAATAATAATAATAAAATAAAATTCTAATGTTTTACAAATGCTGAATTATTTTTAAGTGCATCCAATATTGGGTCAGTTTTTCAAGCGTTTTCATTCGTTAAACTTATCCAATCCAATCCATTTTCAGCGTAGGATGGAAAAAAAAATCGGCTTTTACGCATTGCATACCATCGCTGGAGTAACTTTAGAGGTATAATAATGTAATATTAATATAATAATAATATAATACAAGTTTGGACTAATCAGTCGTTACATCATACACAAACCTCAGTCACAAAGCTGGTGGTGCCCTCAGGAGCATCGTAAATCCACCCATTTAAACACCCCGTGGTGCTATTGATCCCATTCGCCTCGATCGTCTCCAAATCCGAATCCACAGGCGAGAACATCTGGCACGATTCGTACTCTCCATGCCGGTCCACGGGGAGCGTCAGGTTCAGCTGCTGCTTCTGAGTCAGGTTGGGATTGAGGGCAGAGATCCAGCGGGTGTTGCAGTGGTGCGGGAAGCTCAGGCCCGTGAAGATATAGAGGAACAGGTCCAGGCCCAGGGCGAAGTTGGACACGAATAACGTCACCAGCAGGCGCTTCTGGAACCGTCCGAACTCCCCGATCTCCTGCAGCACGTGCCCAAAACCACTCATGCTGAGAAGGGACTGGACTGGAGAGAGCTCCGGGAGCGGCCCTGCCTCCGGGGTGCACAGTCGGCGTGAAGCCCGACATGGTGAATGATTGGTCAGACCGTTCCTTCAACTGAGGGGGCGGCGGGGTCAAATCATGATAACTCTTCCAATGACCCTTGGTCACACCCTGGCGTTCCACTGTCTGGCCCGGCAACTACCGCGGTTAAAGGTTCAAAGAATACATTTGCTTTCAAAGAAAAGTTCTAAATGATTAAATTAAACCAGGCTGATATTCCACAGCATTCAGGGGCAAAGTCAGCAGACTTTGCTTCCTGACACACAATGATCCATGAAGCCTGAACTAGAACCTTTCTGTTCATGATCCACAGTCATAAAGTTACATGCTTTAGTGAACGTGAAGTTCATATACAGTACCGTACAGTATGTGCAAACTTTATTTTTCCAACACTACAAGCAGGAGCTGTGGGATCACCCTTCTGCAGGGATGGATCCCCGAAACGGACCTACCGGGTCAGGGTCCTGGTCCAGGTCCAGGGGCCAAACAGAATAGAGCCTCAAAAACATTGAGCCAGAGAAGCAGAGAAGAACGCCCTTGAGGCCCCAAAATGGAATTACAGTCCTGACAGAATAGCAGTGGACGTCAGTCCGAAGGGCCGTTTCTTTCCCGGGGTCCCGAAATTCTCTGGAATCGTCTCTGCTCGTGAAAGGATGAACATTCATTTTGGCTGGGTTATAAATGTGTATTAAGCACTAGCTGTGCAGTGGAACCGGAACCGGAGATGGTGAAAGTCCTGTAGGTGCCAAAGGTCTTGTGCGTGACTTTCGGCTCAATGCAGAGTGCATCCTAGCCCGGCATCGCCAGACCAATTCACAAATGCATATTAGTCTGGAACCTCTCAGTTCATCTTTGAATTCCAAGGGGCGTTATCAACGGACGCTGACCAAAATGTCTCTGGACGCAATTGGATAGAGCTACAACCAACCTCAGAGCGAACGTGTGACGTAGCGCTGAGCGACAGGTAAATGGCGACCAGCGGGTCCAGGTGGTAAATTAAGCTTCTACCAAATCCTGTGGGAAGTACGGCAAACACTTCTTTCTTATCAACAAAAGCTTTAAGTGCAGTTGTTTGTTCTAACATCTCTCTCCACACTGGTCTTATGGGGTTCAGCAAGACATCATACTAGGTAGGAATTTACATATGGAGAGAAAGGGGGGTTGTTGAGTAAAGGACACATCCCCTCTGGAGTCAAGATGACTTATCTGACAGTGAATGATTGGTCAGATGGTTCCTCGGACTGAAAACACACAATGCCCTGCAGGGGTCGTAAAGCCAACCCTGATAACGCCTCATGACACTTGCAGTGACGCCCCCTCTGGTCGCACTCCCATGTCTTTTACCATCAGATACCACAGCGTCATTTACAGCCGTAGTCACTCATTTTTCCACCACAGATCCTAAGCCAGACTTTAGAAGAACGAACATGTTCCAATAAGAGGCTGTCACTGGCGTAGAGAGAACACACAACATCCATTTAATCCATTTAATTCGGAAAGAAACGTGATGCTACTTATTCGACATTGGCTTGAATGGCACCGAAGGAAAAGATGCACAGAAAGTTGAACCAGGAGAATGATATGTTCATTCTTTATTGATTAAAAATAATCAAGCGAACATGCTTTGAACTCCCAAGTAATCAAAAATAATAATAATAATACAGAGCCAACAAAAGAATGGAAATCTGAAAAACAAGTGAAAAATTAAAATACATTACAGCCTTCAGCTAATGCCGAGACCAAACCTTTTATTTTTATTTTTTTTGAAAGTCGTCCGTTCAATTCCGACAGCATTGTTAAAATACGGTAAAGCAAGACAGCAGAGGTTTGTCGAGAGGGGACAGGGGGGGAAAAAAAAAAAAAAAAAAAAAAAACAAAGAAACAAAAAGACGTATTAAATTCTGTGGGAAGAAAGGCTCGGTCTGGCCAACAGGCGCATGCAGAAACGCACGCCCCAACGCACACATGCAGTCCTGGAGCGTCCGGACCCCGTCCCACCCGCACCCCCACCGCCGTGTTGAAGAGGGAAAAACTACAGCAAGGTTCTGCAATATAATGGCACTAGATCCGGAAAGCACCGACTTTCCCGCTCCTCTTTAATGAGAACATGCTTCCGACTCGAGAAGAAAAAAAACAAAACAAAAAAAAAACAGTCGTTACTTGGGTGTAACAGCGCTCCGAAAATCATAACCGTGACGTAATCCGACGGGACAGAAGACTCGGTGGTTTTATTATTTTAAGGCGAGAGTAAGATGTAAGATGGACGAGCCTCCGAGCAGCATTTATTTTCATAGGCATCTTGGGAGAGTAGTTTCAAAACACCGACAGTAAAATCCGCCATTTTAGGAGGATTAAACATTCTTTCTTGCTGAGGTTCAAAGCCAGCTACTAGATAGACAATTGCAATTATGGCAAGAGAGGTTGTAATCACGGAACCTTTCTTATTACACATTCATTTTTCCAAAACCTACCTAGCACGTGGTTTAAAGGATGGCCCAATGCGGCGACTGGGTATGTGGCCTTGTGCATCTCAACTAAGAGATCGGTTATTTAACGCGTCCGAGCTTGACATCTTAGGACACAACCTCAGTTTCGAATGCAAAGTAACTAAAATAAGCACCCACCCCCCCCATCTGGGAACATTAAGCGCTGTAATCCTTCTTTATTCGTCTCCGCTCAAAAGGGGATTTAAACCGCGAAGCGGTGCACCTCGCTGAACCGCCGCCGGATCTCGCTGCAACGTGGACACGGTGATGAAAATAAAAAATAAAAATAAAGTTCGACGCCGAGGTTTTGGAGCCACATGTAAATAAACCACATACGTGACGCAAAACGGAGGACTTTAAAAAAGCCGAACCTTCCCCGCTCCTTCAATCCACAATCGTGGCATAGGACAGAAGAAGAAGAAAAAAAAAAAAAAAAAAAAGGCCCCAAATGAAAACACCCAGTATAAAAACAAATCAAAGCCAAATGTCACTATTTACACACTAGAAGTTAAGTCAAGTACTTGTTGTTCATCCAAATATGCACTTAAGTCTTTGAGAAACCCACTCCGAGCCAGAGAACATCCAGGACCACCCCTGGTCGTACGACACTTCAGGTACACGGTTGAAAAGCTTTTCATTCACAAACATTTCTTTTCGTTTAAATATTTGCTGTCGACGAGGAGAAGTTGTAACAGTGTCGTGGTTACGAGACCAACATTTTACCTTTTTCATAAAAACAGAAAGAAAGAAAAAAAACAAAAACAAGTGGAGGCAAAGAGAAGAGTCACTTCCCGCGCGGGCCTTTCGGAGATCGGCTAAACGTGGATGTCGGTCCCCCCCCCCCTTCAGGACAAGGAAGTCACATTATAAGAGGATTTCATTAAATAAAAGTCGATCTCGCGTTAACGTCCCTGACGGTTACAAGTTTGGGGGGAAAAACGGGTTGAAATTCCAGTTTGAGTTTGGTGGGATTTGAAGGGGACCCCCTCGGATAAAAACTAGAATGGATATTTCTACGCGGAGGGAGGACAAAATTCACGTGGAATTCATCTGAACTCAATCAAAACAGCCTCGGTTGAGCCGGAGCTTGAGAGTGCGAAGGCTTTGTTAATTTTAACCTTAAAAAGGCCAATGACTCGCATCGGTATCAAGTGCATTTTGTAAAGAACGGCGCGTGGAACATCGTGTCGAAGGACAACGTGACCGGATCACGGAGGAAGTCTCGTCCCCGGGAAATGTTGGACGCCGGGCGTGGAACGGCGGATAAGGCAGCGTTACGCTCACCGGCTTCGGGGGCGTGAGCTCAGATTGTGCAAATGCATCACATATTACAGAGACAGGAGAACAGAATAAGAGAGAAACACGTGGAAAGGAACCTGTGTTAGATACTTTGCATCCTTCCTACATATATACTGTAAACTTGTTTTCAATCTGACACCGTGCGCTGGGATCTTTCGGCCTCGATGCGGCGCTGTTGCCTTTTCCTACGGGCGGCGGAAACAAAATATCGGTATGGTTTTCTTTGGCAGTAGTGGTTTCTTTACAGCCATTGAAAGAAAGAAAAATGCATTTAAACTATTGTTTTTTGTTGTTTTTTTTCTCCACATTTTTTTTTTGGCAAGCCACGGTCCCGGTGGTTTAGCTGATGCTCAGCTGCGCAAAGCCCATCAGCTTGACGTCGTCTGGAATTTCAGATCCCTCCACTCCAGAGGCCTGATGAGAGAGCATATGGAATTAGATAGATTAGATATAATTAGTTAGTTAGTCTCAAACAAACCCACTGAAAGATGTGCTGTGTACAAATAATAACTAAACATGAATAAATTAATGAATTGATTGAATTATCTTTCAGTTAAACTGTATCATAGAGTTCTTAAATAAAGTGAAAATGTGGAACCAAAAACAAAGAAATCTTAAATTTGCCACATTCGGCCTCACTGTATATCGACAGATTTGGGCAAAACCCGGTAAACTGCCCACTCTGCGAAGACATCAAGTGATTCATTTTAATATCACAACTTACCAGTTTGAAAGTGACATTTTTATTTGCTTGAGGCTCATCAACTATTTTCCGCAAATTAGCAGCAACTGAAAAGACAAACAGAGCGATGTTTCACTGCAGTGGGAAAAGAAAAACGTTTTTAACTCATAATGTCAACACAGTTTATTTCCGTCACTCAGGAGACGCTGCTGGAAGAAGGCAGACATTGTAAATGATTCGTTAGGACCTAAATCTGGGACAATGCCTTGGGGACCACCAGGCTAAAATAAAATCTGTATCGGGGGATTACCAAGATCCATAGCAAACATTCCAGATCATATAGAAAAGAGTCTTAATTTACTGCTTTTGATACAGTAGAAGCATGTCAGACATCCAAGTCTTTATCAATCATTATCCAAAAAACAAAACAAAAAGAAAACAGACAAATTCTTCACTATTAAGTAAAAGTAATGCCACTCTGTATTGATAATACTTCAAATGTAGGACTCTGACCGTTTGCAAAATCATGGCAACTCCGGCCTCCCTTAAAACTGTGTCAATCACTCTTTGAGTGTTGGCAGTGAAACGAAATGGCAGCGGTGGTACAGCACGGACACGCCCTGTCCAGACAGCAGCCTGTGTGGGTTACTGACCTATAACTAAATCCTTGCCGTCCACCAGGCCTGCAGACACCAGCTCCTGGGAAACTCCATCTGCCGTGTCTGAGAAGAGGGAGAGACACTGAGGAACAGAACTTTATCACACAGCCCGTCACAAACTACATAGACACCTTCTGAAAGAACGCCGCGTGCTGGGAAATGTGCCAGACTAGTCGTGTTATTCAGCTCCAAAATGGATGTGAATGGATGGAAAAAAAAACGGGTGAGAGCATGAAACGTCACTTACCTCTCCCTGGCATGAACTCAAAGCGGATGTCGTTTAGTTCCTTCTTTAAATTTCTGGTGAAAAAAGGAACCAAAAACATTTATCAATCTCAGGTCTGAGACTTCGAAACCGTAGTCAACTCAACAGAAATCACACCCTTTTCTCTCAATCTGAACTGGCAACATTGTCTGTTCTGGCTACTCTCAACACAGAGGAAGTGGATTTAATTGCAGGAGAAATGAGACGCTCACCTTAACCGTAATACCAAACTGATAGGAGCCTTAGCAGCGTCGCTAGAAGGCTGTCAACACACAGGAAAACACAATTCAAACAAAACAAAGGCCACAGGATAACTGGTCACCGGAAGGCTTTTATTGTAAAAGCTGGTTGACGTGCAGTCCTAAGAGAGATGTTTTAACAACATGGGACCCGGGGCCCGGACCCACCTGGAGAGGCACAGCAGCAGGAAGGCCTGGTGCGGGCACTGCAGCCTGCGTGGTGGCTGCAGCCGGGCCTGGAGCCTGAGGTAGTTCTGTGGCCGGTGGCTGGAGATGGCTGCTTAAAGGATCCGTCGACTGGAAAACCTGCTGGAGAAAGTCCAAAAAATCCCCAACCGCCCTGTCAGTGGTTTTAATGTTGTGGCTGATCGGTGTGTGTGTATATATATATATATATATATATATATATATATATATATATATATATATATAAAGAAGAGTAACTACAAAAAGTAAGCCAAACAAGCTGCTGAAAGAGGCTGATGAGCGCTCTGAGGGTCAGACGTGGCCATGCGTACCGACAAGGCGAAGTTGAGGACTTTCTGGATGAGGTCCGGGGCAGAGATAGCTCCAAGAACTCTTTCTATGCGGTTCTTCTCCTCCTGCATGTCGGCCTGCTTGTGGAGCTGAGAACCAGAGTGAGAGAGTTAGTTATCTGCCATGTGCACTGCTGGAAATTATGGTCCAAGTCCCAAGTTTATAATTGTAATGCATGTTGTACACATTTAAAGTGGTAATCCGTAAGATTTTTGTTAAAAAGAACAAATCCCATATTTATTTAACTGGCATTTTTTAATAAAAAGACATTCCTATATATCCATTACCATTATTAGTAGCAGGGTCCACTTTTCCCGGCAAGAATTCTTTGGTCCTGTTCACACCCACACCTGAGACGCATTGAGGACGTTTTGAGATCCAATTGCTCAGCTGCATTTGGAGGTGGTCAGGGATGCATGGAGGACAGACTAAACACACTAGTTTAGTCTGAACACACGTGTCCCAGGCTGTACTGCTTATTACTCTTCTCTATCTATATGGCTGAGTGCAAATGTGTATTTTGTAACAGCAGTTGCAATTTATCAAAGATAAAATCTAATGTGAGACGTTGTATGGCAATATTTGTTTAAAAAAATTAAATCTCTAAATCTATTTTTATATTTAGCGTGGACCCTGTACTACGGAATGTGGTTATTTGCATAGTGAGTGGGGGAAGCAAAATCTGACTGTTGTGGTGAAACAAAACGCATATTGAGACGCATTGTGAAGCAGGTGTGAACAGCAATCCATTTCAGCTGGAGCTGACTCAGTCTGGATTTTTAGTTTCCAGGTCTGAACAGAAAGAGTCAAAGTATTTCGATTTTCTGATGATTATCAACCAAGGGACCTGATGGAGCCGAAATGTCACCAGTTGTAAACTGGTCCTCTGACGAGGACTACAATGATCAAACAGCGATCATTAGTTTCCTAACCAGACTAGTATCCACACCTTTAGCATCGTGTCCAGTGTGGCGCTGTCTCCGTGCTTCAGCACAGTCAGGTACACCTTGGAAGAAACAAAGATTCATTACACACCAGACTTTATTTTTCCTCATTTTCATCATTGTCTGTACAGAAGGCGCTGTGAAATTAGAAAAGGGGCATGTTGTGAAAATATTTTTGATCCCCTTTGTAACAAATATTCAGTTTTGACCGTGTTTTTAGAGCCAAATGACTTAGACATAAAGGCAGACATAATTATAATGTATTATTCTTATTATTAATAATAATAATAATAATAATAATAATAATTATTATTATTATTATAACTTTTATATGTAGCACCTTTGTTCAGAATGACCTTGTGTTGTACTGTACATTTGACTAATAAAACACTTTGACTTTCACACACAACATGCAACTCAAAATCTTTAGAATAGAAGGACTAATAATCATGTTGTTGATGATAACAGACATTGAAGGATCACTATCATTCCTCAGCAAATTATTTTCATAAATTCCTCTTGAATTATTAGTCTGAAATTATTAGTCTTTATCTACTCCAAGCAATACTGAAATAATTCTCAAAATAATCCTAGTTTAGGCCCTTTACAGTAGATTAAACAGGTCTCAAAACAGGAAGTGTATCCATAGTTCCCCTTTGTTCTTTTTAGTGTAAACATCAGATCGGTATTAGCTGGGGACTGAATGTGACCTGAGAAGTACCTCCCTACAAGTTAAACCCACAGACAGTCTCCATGGATACAAATGACAGATGCTAAGAGACGGAACGACGTTGCGCTCGCATGCACATCATCCATCTCAAACTCCACAGAGCCGCTAATGTTGCTCTTCTTCATGGTTTCGTGGCTTACCGGGCTCCGGAGGTCTGCGGGCAGGGTCTGCTTGCCCTCCACATGGTCCTTGAATCTCCGCCGGGCCTCCTCCAGGGTGGGCTTGTGTCCCGCCTTTCCCAGCTTGCCCAGAACGAGTCCCCGGAGCAGGGCATCCAGGTGACCTGTGGACACACAACATGTTCAGTGGGAGTCCGCCGTCGCAACGTGGCGGTACGATGGCGGACAGCGGAACCATTTACACTCTGGTACAGAATCAAAAGCTGCATCGGTTCATCAGTTCTAGTGACGCGCAGGAAGGAAAGTTCTTGGCCGAAGCCAAATTTCAGAAAACCGTGAATATCTAAAACAATGGTTCCAACTGAAAATGGCAGCGATTCACTTCTGTAGAACTCGGCAGCTGGACAGCTCAGGATGTGCAACCATGGCAACGGAACAAACCCTGACCAGTAACTGGGAGGCGTTGCTTTATGGCCTCTTCATTTACATTTCCAACACTGCAGCAGCTGCTGACGGTTCATCTCACGCTCTGCTGGCGTTTACTTTTATTTATCTTTCATTTATGAATCCAATTGTGATTCTTTCTCATATGCCATGTGTAAAGTCTCCACACAAATAAATGTAATTATTATTATTATTTTTATTACAAGGAAACTTTGTTGAAGCTGCTGTAGTTCCTACAGGTCTGATAGATGAAGTCTACCATTTTAAACAGAGGTGGAAAATCTCAAGTCCTGGCATGTTCAGATGATTCCACTCCTCAGTTGGACCTCTGGGTTGATGCTGATTAGCAAATCCCCACTGTTGCCAGTGTTGCAAATGTTGCCATTTAAAAGGTTATACTTGTGATTTAAAGGTGAATAATGCCTGGAAAACACACTTTTTTACATTGCAAAGTGCAAGCAAATGATGAGAGAACAGGAAATTAACAAACATTCTGTTGATTCAATTAAATCTCCTTGTTGAGAAATCTGATGGTTCCTGAAAAAGGCGACGGGTGTCATGGTCATAATATCCACTGATCGGTTATCAAATATTTCTTGTGTGTAAATATCTTATGAAATCATCAATAGTCATCCCCAAAATATGGTTAAATAATCTATATTGTAATATTTGCCAGTATCGCCTAGTGTTAGCGATATGCAAGGCTCTTTCAGCCTGGTGTCAGAGTGATCTCTGACCCTCCACCCAACCCACCTTCTCCCTGCTTGCTGTCCCAGCCCAGCTTCAGGCCAATGGGTGTGAAAAGGTCCCGGATGAACTCCTGGATCTCCTCATGGAAGTCTGTGTGGGACAGCAGCGAGGAGAGCACGCCCAGGTTGCAGCTGAGGTCGCTCCACACCGTGTAGTTGGGCTCGTTGACGAATGCCTCCATCAGCTTCAGCACCTCCACTGTGCTGATAATCCCAGCACGGGACTGGACGGAGGAAAAAAGAAAGATGGACGGGGAGATTTTAAACAGACAAAAGGGAAAGGGATTGTGGAAGTGCTTATGAAAACGGTGCCAAATTCTATAATCTAAATAAGATAACACTTTATTAATCCTCGGGGAAACTCGGGTGAACAGCAACATAAGTTCACAGAAGTGCAAGTCAAAAGGAGATAAAAACACTTTGAAACAAAATATACGTACAAATCTAGAAATAGAAGTTAACAAGTGCATTATGACAACAGGTGATCTTTTCTTATCAAAAATTATCAGCAAACATCAAGCAGTATTGGTCGGGCTGCGGTTATTATTGCAGAGCTAAATAAAGTTTGTTCATTCTTGAACACGGTGTCGTGACATGTTATGAGTTCTCTATGTAGGGAGGAATGACCCAGCACGTCTTAAATTCTCTATCTCGTCAAAACCACTGTTGAAAGTCAGAAGAAAAAAAGCTACAAGCAACATAACTACAACACAGCAGAGATGGATAATTCCAGGTTCAGGAAGTAAAAGTCCTGCCATGTTGAGCTGATTTCACCATTTGAATTTGTTGATACCAATTAGCAGATCCACATGGTAGACTCAAAATCCCAGAGTGGAATTTTACTTTCTGAACCCAGATCGCAGCCAGGAGGGTTAGGGTTAATCATTGTGTTCGTCAGTGTTACTCTGTCACAGTGGATTAAGTAATGGTGAAAGTCAGAAGCAGCAGTAAAAAGCTTTGCCCCCATCAGTGTTTCAATAGCAGACACATTTACAAATAGCCAAGCATTAGTCAGAGCTCAATCCCTTTCCCACTGGCTGCATCAGTGCCGCTAGTGTAATATGTTGAGTGCGTATTGAAAACCAGTGGAAGACGTACTCAGACCATTTACTTCAGTAAAAGCACAAATACCCAGATGCAAAATTACTCTAGTATAAGTGCTGGGCGCAGATCTGATCCAGCCTGGTGGACTCACCAGTGAGAAGAGGTCGTTTTGCAGGCCGAGCCGGTCCACGGGGGGCAGGCTGAGGTCCCTGACGCCCGGCAGCAGACTATCCAGCATGGACGAGCTGTACTGGATGCGGTAGAAGCCCACGGTGCCTGGGTTTATCTGCAAAGCAGCACCAAAAGTTCAACAGTTCAAGCTCTTGTTAAAGCAGTACTTTGAAAAAAGGAACATGATGATCCAAGCTGCCACACCCACTCAATATGAAATAAAACCATTTCTTTACACTGTAGAATACAGCCTTTGTCCATTGACAGGGCACAACACCAACTTTTAGAAGTAGTATTTTATAATGAGTGGGATAAATAGGATACATCAATAGATTGATCGATAGATTTATCGATCGTAGTCTGCACCGGTTGACCATGAGGCACCAGACGCTCACTTTCTTTCTCCATTACTGACGCTTGCTGGTTGCCATGGTGGTGTTAATGTGTGATTTTTTTAAACTACATACCACATCCCCAGTTTCCATTTGGAGAGATGTTCTTTTTAATAGTATCTGTATAGGTGCGGCAGCTAAATGCCTTCAGGATGTAATGTCATCTGTCCAGCCAATAGGAAACACAAGCGGCAACAACGGCGTCAGGAGTTGGCTCACCTTGACCCACTTGTCGGTGCCGATGTTGTTGAGAGTGATGGTGGTGTCCTGCTGGTCCAGGAGAACCTTCAGCTTGGTGCAGCTCGGGTCTTCGCTGGTGCAAATACTGATGGGAACCATCCAGCTGGGGCACTCCTCACCTGAGTGAGATGAGACGCCACAATGTCCAGATTACAAAAAGTAAGAAAAGAGGTTTCTGGTTTGAACATCCAATGTCATTTAGGTTCAGGATGAAAAAAAGAAGTCAAACAAAGAATGTCCTCACATTGAAAACTTGATTCCGATTACTGAGGCAATTTCTAAATCAATACTTTGGAAGTTAGGCAACCACTTAAATGAAATACCACCACAGTCACAATATGAAATACTTAATTACTGAAATAAGACTGAATTTGTTCTGTGACATTTTTGTAATCCACGTCAGATGGTGTACTGAAAAGTTGGTTGGAATTCTCATTATGTGTAACATGTCTATGGTATTGTATTGTTAGCCATCTCATCAATATTGTTATGACCATGGGTCATTGTTAGTGGGATATTGTCTTTGTTGTGCTGTGTTTTTCTCCCTGTGTGTGTGTGCTGTGTGTCTGAGTGGATAATGAGTTGCAGGCTGCAGGTAACGGTTGCAGATTGGTCCAGGCTGCTGATTGGCTGTCAGCTTAGGAGGATGGAGTCTTTAGGAGGACAGCAGCAGCAGTTTAGCCACCACTCTCACTCCTTCCCAGCTCCCAACGACATGCGGACCAGTGATCGTCGAAATGTGTGTTTTTGTAGCATGAGTTGTATATAGTATCGGAAAAAGTTTAGTAGTAGTAGGGGTGGGTAGCCTATTTATTTCCCATTTTTCTCCTGCTTTTGATGTCAAGGTCAACTGCTTGTTTGTATTTGGTCCCTCTTTGCTTCGGTTGCGTAAGAGGTCTGGGTTCAGCTGCAGTTTGTTGTTTTGGCCACGCCCACCCCGAAGTTTTCTGTTCTGGTGTACAATAAACCGTAGACTGCCCCGGGAGGTGAACTGCGTGTGCTTTGCCGTGCGCTTATTGGTGCATTGTGACCACAAAGCGATTCCAGTAAGTTACTTATTAGTTTTTTTTTGTGATATGAGGACCATATCACAGGTCAACTATCAACAACACTTAAGACACTACCCACCAATCTAAGCATTTTTTCAAGCCTCTGAACGGTGTGATTCCCTTTCTCTTGGTCCACTTTGACTGGTCTGAGAGTTTGATACTTGTGAAACAAGATATGTGATAAAGTAAACTTCACATGGCACCAATTTATATCTTTATAAGGCTCATTCTGAGACCTGCTGTGGAGACTCACCGTTATGTGGTCCACTGGCACAAAATTTCTTCTGAGATAGCTTGACAACGCGGTCTTCACCTTGCTAGAAATGACAACGAGAAGATCTCTGAATGCACAAGATACTACACTTTACAACCTGGACACAAATACTACAAGCAAGGGTATGGGGGGAAAAAGTATATCAATGTATTACTGTATCTTTAAATAGTATTAAACGAAACAATGTAGCCACTAGTGTTGTTATCTCAGGGGGTTCCAAACTGGGATCCTCAAAGGAATTGCAGGGGTGTGCAGCAGAATTTTGATATTTTTGGTGAACAAAATGTTTTGATTCAGAATCTGAGAAATTACATAGATTTCATAATAGAAAAATTATCTCAAATATTATATTTAAAATATATATTAATACATATATTTACCAACTTGACTAATGATGGTGAGTTTGTCATATTTACCAAATTATTATTAAAAAATAAATATATATATTTTTAAACCACACGCCAGTTGATGGGCAGATACACAACTTTAAGCGCAGTCTTCCAAGGGCGGCCTTGACATAAAAAAAAGGTATGGGAACCGCTAGGTTAGTCTATATCACTGGAGAGCATCAGTCTGGTTCAGGCTTACTTGTTCCTGGTCCACTACTATAATAGGGAAGCCCATCTGCTTGGTCCATGAGCTCATCACGGCAGCGATCGGCTTCCCACTGGCCTGTTCCAGACAGTCCCATAGGTCCTCTAGGAAAGAGGCGGGGAGTCAGAGGGGTAGGAACCAATCAAATCAATTCTGGCCGACGTCAGGTAGCAACCTATTTGACCTTACCTGTTGACGCATTTTTATGCTGGAACTTCAAAAGATAGGCATTCATTCCTTTCCTAAAATCCTACAACAAAATACGAAAGAGGCACGGCTCACAAAAAGGAAGTAAAACCAAAGGAGAAACAGTATGGAAGTCCTGCTGAAATCAGGAACTGGACCGAGTACACTCCTCACCTCGTCTCCGATGTAGTTGTGCAGCATGCGAATGACCGACGCTCCTTTGCTGTACGATATGGCGTCGAAGATCTCGTCTACTTCTGACGGGTGGCCGACGCTTACCTGCGGCACAGAGCATTTATAGTACAGAGCATTTGAGGCACACCATATCAGAATCTCTTTATTTGGCCAAGTACATCTTCACATAAAAGCAGTTTGTCTTGGCAAGGGTTGGTGCATTGTTGGGCAGCAGTGTTGCATGTTATAGTGTATTAAGTTATTTCAATAGTTTAACATGTGATTTAATGTATTTTGATATGTTCCTTGTCATTTTCTTAATAAATATTTTTGAAAAGATGTTAAGTTTATGTTTAAATTTTTTTGAGAAATGTTTGGTTATCAATGATTTACCGTGGTATCGATATCAAAGTCAATTTTGGTATTGGAACAACTCTATTCTACAGAAAAGGTCCATGTCTAAAAAAATAACAAACTAAAAGCGTTCTCTAGCCCCAACAACGCTACTTATTTCTATACATGGTTTAGTTTTGACTGTGATATACAGTTGGTCTGATACTACCGACAATTTACTTAATTTACAGTCTCTTTGGATCCAAGCGTCTGCAAAATGACGTAATGCAATTTCTCGATAAGAATTTTGAAGGGATGCGTGCAGGTTCCAAATAAGTTTACATTCCAATAAGACAGTTTTAGGATACAGTTCTGAGGACTCGTCCAACCTACAAAGTTATCTGTGAAATAAACACTTCTAATGTGATAAACCTAACTAGTTTACAAATATTTAGTTTGTATGTCAAAGTTAGGGTGGCCATTTAATTTTCCTAACTTTTCTGTTTGATGTCGCAAAGTGGCAGCAGAGAAATGAGGTTTGACGCCTAATCAAGACGTTTCCAATCAAGTGTTTCCCCCTCAACCATTGCAGTTCTTTGAGAATATTGGATAAAAAGAAGTGGGAAAAAAAGAGCAATAAATCTTTCTGATGTTGACCGGAGGATTAATTCTCATGTTCGTCTGCCCCGAGAATAAAGCTGAACATTCACCTCTATGGGATGGCTGTTATCCAGGGCATCCAGGTCCAGGGCACGCGTGTAGTCAGCAGAGACGAACTGCGTCCAGATGTCGTATTCGGGGAAGCAGTGGTCCACACACAGGTACTCGATCCAGGATGCAAAGCCCTCGTTCAGCCACAGATGGGTCCACCATTCCTGAGGCACACGGACAGGTTACAACAGAGCAAGCCTTTTTTCAGCCATTTATTAAATGTCTTAAGAACAGTTGGTAATGAAGACTTTACTTTTAAACTCCAAGATTATCTGGGAATCATGAATTTGAGGGAATATATAAAAAAAATAACATGTTTTGCTAACAATTTATCTCTCAAACGAAACAAAAATATGAAATCTAAAATCAGCATGTTTCTAGCCTGACATCGCCAGAGCAATTCGCAAATGCGTATTAGTGTGGAATCTCTCAGTTCATTTTCGATTTCCAAGGAGAGTTCAACGGGCACAGACCAAATTTGTCAGTGAGGTTGGTAACGGTTACGGTCACAGTTCCACTACGGATCGTTTTACGTTTTACTCAAGAGCGCTCCGTGGAAATGAACATCACCACTTTGGAAATAAGAGGAAAGAAGCATGTTCACTGAAGAGGTAAATTTAGTTTCATTTTATTTATTTTTGTTGCGCAATCATAGACATATATACATAGACGCCGCATTGACCACTTCAGCATGTTGCTGCGATACGTCAACGTCACTGCCATATTGGAGCGGGCAAGACCGGCCTGTAAACAAATACAAGTAAACACGGGAGCTGCGGTTTTTCTGGATAAAAACTTTACATTTCTCAACCGATTTCAATGAGTCATTTTTATATTCAATGGTTTATGATGTACGTGGAGTAGAAAAAGTCTTGCCCAGTTCAATATGGCGGGGACGTTGACGTACAATCCAAAGGCCAATGCATGTGTATGTGTGCACTGGTTGATGGACTTCCTGTGACGCACTGCCGTAAATCCATCATTCATTTTCCGGGGATTGGTACCTGGTGGCAGTCCGAATTGCATAGTGATAGACGCTTTTAAGGAACCAATCTAAACGGTGATGGTGTCATTATTCTATAGCACTGTGCAATCAACATTAACTTCATTATGAAAGTTACAACAAAAAAGTTGTCTATTGTCGCTTTAAAAGACTTGGTATGAGACAAGCTCAACAGCATTTTCCTTTTTTCCACCCATTTGTGTGTGTTGTGAATATTGAAATAAAATAAACCTTTTTTTCCAATGGTAGAACATGTTTATTGATACGTCAAACAAACAGCGACTAGCTGGTAATGGAAATGGTACAGCTATGGCTGCTTACGTACATAAATGAACAGAGCAGCAAGAAAAAATCTGATAAACTCAAACAAATCTAAATGCCCCATTGGGAAAGAGGGTGTGGCCAAGACCACGGGTCCTTATGTCTACGGAAATGATAACTGTCGCATACGCACGACATAGACGAACGTCGACGCTGACGCATCGCGTCATTTGGTGTCATCACTGTAGTTTTTCTTCAGGACTTCCTGGTGCCGATTCCAGCTCCGCCGCTGGAGGAAACACAAACCGTAACCGAGAACAAGCGAGCTAATCGGCACGGTAGCACTTCGGCCTCAGAACGATCATGATCAAGTTCATCAACACAAGAAGGCGGGACAAAAGCTGGTCAATCAATGACAGCTGATCCGCTGATACAGTTTGCCATTTCCAACTATTACAGTAATGGTAGGACTGAGGCCGTGAGAGCTGATCTCTGGTCAACGCGAGCACGGGACCGTTGGTCACAGTCCCCTGAGTATCTTGCATGCACACGCTCCGGCTCCGCTCCCACTCCCAGGTGCGATTTTGCGAAACAACCCGACTATTGGGCACCGAATTGTTGTCTTTTTTCCTGGTTCTCTGTAGTTCAACACCAGGTCATACGTGTTAAAACGAACGCGTTAAAACGAACAGTGTTTGTTCAGTCATTGGTACGCGCCAGATTTGAAATGTACACCCCCCCCCCATTAAATTCCTATCCATTCCATTTAATTTCAATCCAAGATGGCTCTGTCATGCTGGTGTTTTTCTTTGGAGATGCTCCGAGCGGGCGGCTTTCCAGGACTGCACACATCCTCACTTAACAACAACAATCCATTATGAGCTCAGAGTGGCGTTGCTTAGCTACAGAGCAGAGATGCATCTGGGCCACAACGTGAGAATAAATCTGTACTGAGGGTCCAGCTGAATATTTACAGACCAGACCAGTAGCAAGTGACAGTTGGAGCTTCACAGTATCGCCACGTGCAAATATAAGCATCCGATTAGATGGTGATACACTGCGCTGTACAGTCACCAGTAAGAGAAAGCATATGCAGCCAGACCCGTTGTAGAGGTCCAGTTGTTACTGTACGTTATCTATACGTTTGAGCAAAGCACTGGTGTTTGTGTTGTGTAGTTACCATGGTGACCAGGTTCCCAAACCACTGGTGGGCCAGTTCATGTCCCACCACCAGCGCCACCCACTGCCTGGAGGACGAACAGGAATTCTTGGGATCGATGAGCAGTGCCGTCTCCCTGGGAAACAACAGCAGCGCATTAATACAAAGAATGAACTTTGCTTTCGATGAAACAACCAATTGTTATTCATACTGCAACTCAATGCAGTACAGCTGCAAACAGCTGTTATTGTGGTCAAACAATATGACGCAATTAAGCACAGCTTTCCATTTATAACAGTGTTAAGATAACACTTTACGACAACATACTTAGTGTTTGAGATATTTCGATATTTTCCATGTTTGTGCCACAGAAATTAATGTGTATTTACAAGCCTGTAGTGGAAAGGTCAGATTACTTCTTGTTGACGTTCACAGATAATTAACAAGTATGGCTTCAGCAGGTCTTTAGAGATCAAGCAGTTATTGCTGTTGAACTCATTAAAATACATAAAATAGTCTCAGTCCAAACCTACCTGTAGGTAACAAGGCCCCAGTTTTCCATGGCACCTGTGTGGAGACAGCATGTGTGTGATTAACATTTTAATAGATTTTGGTGGTGAGGTCAGAATTGACAAGGAACTGCTGTTGAAGTATAAAGTACTAACCAGCAGCAAAATCAGCAATAGCTATGAGATCAATTTTAGGCAACGGATAAGGAACGTTGAAGTAGTCATTGTAGAACGGCAAGGTCTTTGTCGCCACCTGCAAAAGTGTTTATAGAAAAGCAAAACACATCAGTGAGATTCAATTGTTTATGATCAACCGTTTATGAAAACAACCCATCTGTGCAACAGCTAAGCGGAAGATAAAACGGTTGCAAACACATTGTGGTTTGACGAGCATCACCACCCACAGAGGCTCATGTTAGCAATTCTAATGCAAGGTTTCCCCACTTTGTCTCACTTGTGCTTTGGTAAGTAGAAACAGGATGTCCGCAGGTATCAGAGGGTTAAATTAAATACTTGAACAAATCATCTCTCTCTACTCAATATAGCATTGCAGGTAATAAGTATATAGTTAAGTACTATATATTTAGTACAGGGCAGAAGTGACTATTAGGTAGACACAGGGTAAGTTATGAACTAAGAACAGTGATTCACAACCTTTTTCATATCAAGGACGCTCAATTTGATACACATTAGGCCACAGACACCATTTGATAAGATTTAGTCTGTGGAATCCAATCTGAGAAGATTTTTTATTTTTAAAGCGATTTGAAAGAGACTGAGAAAGTCTCCCTGTTAGGTGTGGGGCTTTTGTTTCATTCAATTAGGAAATGGAGGAAAATAAATACATCTACAATAAAAGTTTTTATTTGTTGGGGACGCGGAGCGGAGATCGCTTCTGAACTTTTGATTGGGTGGGCAGGACACACATTTTGGTGGGCACCGCCGGCCCTGCCCTGGAGAGGGCGCCCTCCTTTTCACGGCCCGGTGGCCGAGTCCGAGTCCCGGTGGTTGGGAACCACTAATTCAGTGTCTATGATTTTGAGTAGATAATAAACTAAGATGAAAACAGTTATTGTATATTGTCTAATGTCTTGGAAATGAAATAATGGGGAAGTTTAACTAGTAATCATTTTGCTGGGGATCCCTTAGGCTTCCTGTTAGTTTACCTCTCACCTGGCCTTATCCCCCTAGTGCTGGGAGTTAATCTCTGGATAGTACACCGTGTTTGTTTTGGATCATTGTCTTGCTGCATAACTCTTACACTCATTACACATCAGCTTCAGCTCAACAAGGCAAGACGGTCCGCAGTCATAGGACATTCTCCTTCAGAATCTGGAAGATCTGAAACCATTCTGTTTGACAAATATACAATAATAGAGAGAATCAGAAATGGGCCAAATACCTTTTCACGGCACTTTATATAAATAAAACCAGAAAAAAATGTTTATGTTGAAATTAATACCTCATCAATTGTAATTTAAGACCATTAACCTCTTACGCTTCAGGCCCATTTCTTGGGTTCCGAGTAAGGTGAAGGGGTTGGAGTTTGGGGGGGTGGTGTGGGTCAGCAGTTGCTGCCACATACAAGTGCCTTACACCTTCAGAAAGCTGAGACCCTAAGGAATCATTTGAGATGCAGCTTGCCACTGTATGTCAATCTTTTCTATTGATTAAAAGGTAATAAACATTATATTTTTAATTGCGCCTGATAAAATTATTAATATTTTGAGTGCATTATACATTATACTCATGCCTAATGATGGCCATTCCCATGCTCAATTTAAGTGTGATTAGTTGCTCCACAAGTTGTGGTTTGATACCATTAATTATACAGCTTTGGTACACTTTCTAGCCATTTTTGACCACTCAGGAATAGGGAAGAAGGGTCAAACATCACCTCAAAAGACCACCTGAAGACCTCATGACCTTGAAAAACACTTTAGAAAAATTTATGCTTTTGAAAATTGGAGATTTGTGTGAATGACAATTTCGATGATTGGATGACAACATAACATATTTTCACATGCAGAAATGGCACTCTCTAGGACCCAGAAGTGAACTTCGCCTGTGTAGCCTCCGGTATGGCTGTGAAACAGAGGCTCTTGCGGTTCTAATGAGCCCAATTTCATTCAGATATCTTGACGTGAGAGGTCCCCTACTCTTGTCAAAAAAGATTGCAGACTTTGGAGCAATGTTATGCCCGCTTCCCAGCGAGTTAGCATGACATGCTAACCACCTATGGGTAGGCCTGCTCGTTGAAGTTTCTGTTGATACTGGAAGCTAACCAGTAGCTTACAAACTGATCTCGCGACAGTTTGTCAAAAGATGGACTGCACAGTGGCAGCGGGTTCGCGGCGCTAAAGAGGTTAAATGACTTCTATAAGGCCTAATATTTGTCTAATTGAATTTAAGACATTTTAAGACTTTGAGGACCTGCAGACACCCTGTGGATAGCTATTCTATATTTGTTTTATACTTCACTCTGAATAGTATTAGAGCAAATAAATAAAACCTCACCTCCAGTGCAAACTTCCCTTGCTCTGACTTTCCGACGGGGGTGTAGACACGTACTAGCACCCCGTCTGACGACTGGGCCTCCACAAAGTCGTACTCGCCGATGACAAACGCTACAAGGTACGTGGACATGATGGGTGTGGTGGCGAACTTGACCTTAACAAGGTCGTCGTCTTCTGGATATGGTTCTCTGTCGATGACATTCTGAGGTAGAGATGGGGTAAGTCATGAGTGACAAGCCAAACAACACAACTCGAATATGATAACAAACATAAACTAACAAAGATAAAGAGAAGAGTGTGTGGCATAGAATAAGTTTAATTGTGGAACACGGCTGTCACCACTGTCGCTTCATTTTAATCTTTTTGAAAGTTAAAATGAAGTCTAAATATCAGAAGAAAAACCATAAGAATCCTCTATCTAGTAAATATTCACTGCATTAAGAAAAAAAATTAAAACAATAAAAAAACATAACTTATGTTTTATGTCCAATTCAATTTACACCTGAAATGTAATCAAACTTTGTATATGTTTGTGTTGTTCCCCCTGGAGAGTGACGTCCATGTCGTCATGTCAGTTTTCTGAATATACAAATGTGTCTTTTTCTTTTTATTACTTAACTTTTAAAATTTTAACATTCAGTGACCGTTTCATCAAAATTAGTTAACTCTACTATTTTAACTGAAATTTAATGAATTTATACAGATAGTGGCAGGACGGATACGTACCATGTTTGACAAGGCTACTCTGTCCATGGGGACGATCAGGGTGATGTCAAAGGTGGCTTTGATCGCTGGCTCATCCCAACAGGGGAAAGCTCGACGAGCATCCGTGGCCTGGGGGGCAAGAACAATAGAGAGCCTTTTCACAGAAAATCAGATAAGCTTTTTATGTTGAAATTAAGACCTCATAAATTCACATTTAAGACTGTTAAAGGCCTAATATTTGTAAAATTGAAACACAAAAAGACATTTCAGACTTTTAAGGACCTGCATCTTGTGTACAATGAAATTATTCCACCTGAACTGTTGTTTAAACAAACTAATATTATCAATAGTGCTAAGCACGCGCATGTTTACATCCTGCAGTGTCAGACAGTTTGCAACAGAGGTCCTAAAATATCCTGCCCCAGTGAAAGTGACTAAACCACACAGTTATTCAGCACATGAAAATTCAGCAGAATTTGCACAAGATGTTCATAAATAGAATAAATGTGGTATTGCCTAAATGTGGTATTGCCTAACCAAACAGCCAAATCTGGGAGACCAACAAGGGTCAGGTGACCATCCCACAAGACGCTGCTTATGTTGCAACACAGACAGGCATGGAGTGAGCAAATCAACATTCCAGAAGAAGGTAATATTTGCGAAGACGGCGAGCAAGTGGCGCCAAACAGCTCACCTCAAACTGTGTTACAGCAGCGTAGCGGACTTCTCCAGTAGGGGTTGCATATTTACTTCTGTAAAATCCTTTCATTTTGTCATTCAGCTCTCCCACAAAATCGATCTTCAACTTGCCGGATCCTGTGAAACAAATAAGATGGTGATGTTATTCATTACCGACCCATCGGAGGGGTTGGAGGGGAGTAACCTTTCAGAAACGGTATAAAAAGAAAAGGAAATGAGTCAGTAATTAAAATAAACATCCTCCTTTCACCTTTCTGAAGAGCGCTGGGGAATGATAGGGTAACTTTCTCATCTTCATTCTGATAGTTGAATCCTGTGGCATTAATTTCTAAAAGAAAAAAAGGTAAAAAACAACAGAGGATCAGGACAAAAAGCACAATCTCCTTTTAAGTACTGTTGTTGTTGTGATGACTCTCACGCTAAAAACATGTTTAGAAATAGAAATAAATAATTCTTTCATCTGTACGTAACAGTGTACTGAGTCTTCTCAGACGCATTAACAGGGAGCTATTCAGTTTTTCATAGACATTTGACAAAAAGACAAATTATTTAGCACTTTGCACTGCAGCTGCCTGATGTAGCTGGAAGGAAAGGAAGAGGCTGAGTTTAAACAAGTAAAGCTTCAGATAAACGGGTTCTACTATATTTTGCTCTTCTAATTCCATCAATTGCAATGTTA
>OMKR01027178.1:1624-13580 GCA_900302355.1 Cyttopsis rosea | reverse complement strand
AAGCAGATGGGCAGATGTTGTAATAATCCACGATCCATCCAATGAGTCAATTTTATTTCCAGAAGCGCCACGTTCCTCCTGCATCCATGTTACTTCACACTCGCTCCCACGTGCAGATACCGTAAAGCACCACGGTGTAAAATATTATTAATAACTTAATGTAAAATATTATTAAGAACTTGACCTAAAATATTATTAAGAACTTGACCTAAAATGTTATTAAGAACTTGACGTAATATTATTAAAACCTTTAAATGTTGCCGTAAAGCGGTCCTGCCGCTGATTCGTGAAAAAAATGAAGGTGACGAACACAAACGAAATGGAATATTTTAATGTTTGCACGTTGAAACAGAACTTAAAATCGGATACACCTCTTTGTTAAACATGGACTATGATCGAACGCGGTAAACTGCACTTACACCGTTTCAATGCTCGACAGGATTAACAAAAAGAATCGTCCATCATTGATGTCCTGCGGCAATCGATGGAGTCGATCGCAGATTGACAATTAAATCGTCAATCTGCCCAAGCCTGATGTCCTGACTCATTAATACGCCCCAGACCCCAGATAGACCCTAAAGTTTTGTGCCATTAACTGAAAGCCTCTACTAACTAGTCGATATTGAAGTTCCAGTATTGAGCAGTATAGAAACTCCCCCAACTCTACGGCTCCTAAAATCTTTAATTAGCGCGCGCACACACACACACACAATGCCCTCATCAAATGCGCCACAACCCGCAATGAGCCATCACTATAAAATTGCCCATGACGACACAGAGTATGGTGCGAAAATGTCAAAAGGGCAGAAGCGGCTCCTCATTAGTGGAGAACTTGGGGCACTGGCTGCTCTCCCAAGATGTAGCGAGACACAGCCATGGGTGTACCACAAGCCCAGGAGCTGCCTCTCATTTACCTCCCACGACTTCCCCCGCCACCTGCCCCATCCTGGTCTCTCTGCCAATTAGGAAACCCTAAGCGACACCATGGGCCATTTTTTTGAGCCACTGCTCACAGGAGACGTGTAATTGGAAGGAAGACACAGACCGGCGGATCGCCTTCGTCTCCCCATTCCCCCAACAGGCCTCACTGTTCACACTACACCGCGCTCCCCCTCGCTGCGTCTCCGCTCGGTGTAATGAGATGGAGAAATAGATCAGCTATGCAAGTGTGAAGGACCCGTGGTGATATACTGTCTGTCTGACGTACGGATGCCTCTCATGGTCACAAAGCGTTCCGCCTGCTGAGACCAATTGGAAGGCTCTTGGCTGTGGCAGCCCTGCTTCTGTTAGATCAGAACGCGGTTGCGACAATAACATAAACGGGCTTCCCCTAGACCTACTGAGAATAGGATTTTGATTTGGGAAATTCAGTCCCCCCCAGGGATTTCTCTGGGAGGTTGTTTTTTTGTGATTGTTGTGAGCAAAAAAAGCTAGATTTTTGCAGCTGCTTTTCTCAAAATGTATTTTCTCAAAACCTTTTTTGCAGTAAACTTGCAAGTAAAAGGGAAGAAAATTCTTAAATTTAAAAACTACTGCCAATAAAGAAAGTCGTACTGTATGTAATCACTTCCTATCATAATACACTTTGTGCATATAACAGAAACTGGAAATATTTTAGTACTAATCTTTTTTTATTATTATTAAACATACAGGACCATGGGCTCAAAGTTACAGAAAACGGTTTCTAAAAAGTCTAAAAAGAAACTTTCAGTCCACACATACAGAAAGCACTAAAACCGTTGGTTGGTTGTAGGTTGTCTTATTGCGGAAGGGCTGACGGGTTTAATCGGCCTGTTGATTTAGCCATTTTATGCGGAAGGACCGCAGAACCGAGATTGTTTTCATTTGTATTTGTTATTGCGACGGCAAAATCACAGTTTCCTGGAGGGACGGGAAATGAATCGTGGCTGATGACTTTGCATTGCCCAAGTTAAGACCAACTGGTCAATCTGGGCTCGAGCACTAGAGCACAGACTGAAACTGTGAACTTGCTAAACAAGCACAATTGTTCCCAAGTTCCACATATATATATTATAAATCAAAGCAGATTTAAGTAAATCACTCTTCTACTGTCAAGAGGCTGAGGCTGGATTCCCGAAGTCCCACTTGGGGAATGGATAGTTATCTCACTGAGGGCAATCTCGTGCAGATAGTATTTGTAAGACCCAAATTATTTGACAAAGGTGTTTTAGGAGTAACAATGTATTTATTTAACTATTTTAGAACTCTCATTAGTCTTATTCCTACTGTTGTTTGTCCCCTTGTCCCCGAGGGGCAGATGTTAAGCCGCCGCAGAGTCCGGGGTAGCAGTCAGTCTTACAAAAGCTAATAGCTAATGGCTGTGTAATTACCACTCAAACACGGGGCCCTGTCTGTTTTGTCAGGATATTCCCTCTGGGAGGATGACAAGCCTTCTGTTTTCTGAGTGGACTAGCTGTCTTTAGGGAGGTTTTTTTTTTTTTGGAAGTGGGGGTGATTTTTAATCCTCCAGCTGTTCAACAGGACAAGAACAGCTTGATCAAATCCCTCCATGAGCACTCAGTCGAACGTGAGGCAGTTTCTTCCTCCCAAGCGATCCCACCTGGGATTGATTTGATGGAGCAGGGATGCGTGTCCGCCAGCGGGATTACCCTCAGTGGTATCGATGAATATATCTTTTTTCTCTCGCCCAAGTGTCAGCCCTGCTTCATTTTGTGTAATTGAATGAATCCTCATCTGTTTTATGCATTTACATCATGTGCGCAATGTGTAGTTTCTTCCCACTCGCGGGGAAAACAAATGTACTTTGCTTCCCTGAGACATGTCTAATCTTCATTGCAGTTGTAGGCCTTTCTTTGGCTGATGCATTTTTATACCAAAAAAAGACAAAAAGAGCGATACTCCCGGGCCGACTGGGCCGGTCATTGTCCAGGGAACTAGAGAGTTAATCGACAGACTGGGCGTCAACAGAAAAAGATGTCGAGGGTGGCAATCAACTCCTAAAATAACGGATTATGAGAGATGTCAAATTCGATAGATATCAATTCACCGTTGAATGTAAATTTAATTTCCTGGATGCTATCTGCAGGGTTCCCAGGAGCCATGGAATTTCTGGAATAGCGTGGAATTTTAAAAAGTCTATTCATGGAAAGTCACGGGAATCGATCATTTTTTGACGTAATATTTGGCATGCAGTATTTTTTTTTCTCTATCGGGTTATTCCAATCAAGGGGCGGACGGTATAGAAAGTACACCGGTGTGAATTTTGACTATGCCGTGCTGAGCAGTAGAGCCCTCACAGAGCCCTAAAGTTCAAAGTTCAAAGTTCAAGGCAAAGTTCAAGGCAAGTAGGGAGGCAAAGTTCAAGGCAAGTAGGGAGGCACCGCACCGCAAAGGTAGCCCCGCACACGCGGTAACTAACTGCATAGGTCATGGAAATTCTGCTTTTTCGTCAGTGAAAGTCAGGGAATTTGGCATTTGACTTAGAGTGGGAACCCTGCTTCTGGGAATGGAACAATGCCCTCTTCCTAGTCGTCCATGTGCACTGTGCATGTGCAAAGTAACTGGTTAAAAAGTCCTCAGTGACCATCAGCGGACTTTGGTGCAATGTCATTTGTTCAGCAGTTGCGAGGAAACACCACGAAGAACACCACTTTGAAAGTGGTTTGCTAATAAAGGACAATACATGAACCTTTAACCCTCGGAAATGGAGCAAATGTTCAGAATCACATGCACGCCCTCAAAACAAACTCCTAAAAGCTGCACGGAAAATAAGACAAAGGTTATCTACATCTCGAACTTGAATACATGTTTTTATTGACCCCGAACGACCTCCATGCGCAGACGCCGTGCTATTTAAAACCGAGAAAATTAAAAATGCGGTGTCGTTTTTAATGAAAAAGCATTTTGTCAAGTTAACCTGTTTATAACGTAAATTAACAAAAAAAGACAGAACAGTCTTTGTGCCACGACCACGGCAGACCGGCAGTAGACATGTTGTCAGTTGGAACATCTCCAGACAGCACTCCCAAAATGCAGTGCTGAAGTCAATTACCTGCAAGATGAGCATTACGAGCACTCGCTCTCTCTCCCTCGCTCTCTCTCTCTCTCTCCCTCGCTCTCTCTCTCCCTCTCCTCTCTCTCTCTCTCTCTCGGCCGCCATATCTGAATGTCAGCGGCGAAGGGCCCGGTAACGGTTTAGCAAACACACCGCCAGCTCTGATGTGTCATTGAATTTCATACTACATTAAGCATCTTGTCCTCTGTAACAAGAGTGCTATAAACTTTCTTCTCCTTTGCTCCTTCTCCTTTTGTAAAGAGCAGACATCCTCCAAAGACGGGCAAACTGACAATTTGAAAGCCAGCGCACTTCCTCTCTGCTCCGCGTCTCCCGTCTGCAGCCTTAGGGGAGAAAAACCGGCAGAATGAATTATGCTGAAATGTCACTTTGCATTCCCCGCTGTAGGCCTCATGTGTCTTCACAAGGACTCTGGGGTTGGATAGATCCCGGGGGGGTGGGGGAGGCGGGGTGCGTTAACATGTGAACAGCGCCCCGTCGCCAAGCTATTGCCCCTATAGTTCGGCTGGCTACGCCGAAGTCTTATAGTTGGAAATGACTTTTTCACTTAATAGTTTTGTATTTAAAATGGACATTGTTCAACTGTTCTTGAAACAAGCATTGTAATATGATGGATAATGATGTTTCTGCCACTGGTGGAAAGTACTTTTTTCAAGTATATTTGGACTTTGGACTTTTACTCCACTACGTTTCAAAGCAAATATCTACGCCTTTTACTCCACTACATTTATAACACAGTCGTGTTACTTTAGTTACTTTAGTTTCTTTAACCTGGATTTATATTTATATACACTTGGTTTTGAAAATATGGATTTATATGATGTACATTCTTTAAATCAGGATTTATATTTATATCTATTAAAAGCAAGACAAATTGGGATATGCTGAGCACTCATCTGCAGAAAAACAGGTGCAGTAGTACTTTATGCCGTATTATAGACTGAATATAAGTAATATAAGTACTTTTACTTTTAATACTTAATACATTTAAGAGCCAGTACATAGTACTCTACTCAACATGGTACTTTTACTAGAGTAGTTTTGTGTGTGCGTATTTGTACTTTAACTTAACTTTAACTTAGTAAAAACTCAACTGCAGTTTAGTTGAGATCTCAAATTTTAGGAATTTTGTTTAATTGTATGAACAGTATTGACTCTAATGTCTTTGACACTTTGTAGTTGTAACTCATTTCGTGGCTTTATTCCCACTTGGGCTGCGTTGGTGATGCCCGCATGCAAGCGTGCAGACCTCCAGTTTAACAAAACGTAATGTGCTCCGCATGAAGTCACATTTTGACCAATCAGGCCGGCGACCTAAAATGAGTTTGAGACCTTGTCTTATAAGTTTAAATCCTGAAATTACATTCATCTGATTAATTGGGAGTGGAGACATCCATTGTTCAGTTCCAAAAACGTAATCTAATTTGCTGTAACCTGCTCCCCTCTTTCCACAGTGTTGGTGTGGGTGTCGGGCTTTGTGTCGATCACCATCATCAGCCTGCTGTCCCTGCTGGGCGTGGTGCTGGTGCCCATCCTGAACCAGTCCTGCTTCAAGTTCCTCCTCACCTTCCTGGTGGCCTTGGCGGTCGGTACCCTCAGCGGCGATGCCCTGCTCCACCTGCTGCCACATGTGAGTGCTCTGCCCCCGGGTAACGCTCTTATAGTGGAATGTAGGGCTGGGAGACGGCATTATTACGGACTGTTCTAATCCCGCTCTTCTAGTCAATGTCCACATTATAAATATTTCAAATATTTCACATTATAATGAGTGTGAATACATCATATAACCACCGATGGTCATCCCCAAAAATTTTGGCAAATTATCAATATCGACGTATTCACTAATATTTCAAATATTTCACATTATAATGAGTGTGAATACATCATATAACCACCGATGGTCATCCCCAAAAATTTTGGCAAATTATCAATATCGACGTATTCACTAATTGTACTAACTTGTAATATTTGATTCTGGCAATATCGCCCAGACCTAGTGGAAGAGTTTTATATAACTGGGTGTATTTGCTGAAGACAAACTCTTTGTTAGAGCTCTTTCTGAACACTCAATAAGCACCTCAGAGCCATCTCTAACCCCAGAGCTTTGGGAGCAAGCTGCTCATGTTCCCCAATATTGATTGAATTGTCAAAAAGAATACAGGATCTAACAAGGAGGGATAAAATGTATCATTCCAATCATATCTTCTTCTGGTTGAAGTAATGTGATTATATGGTTGGTTCAGATGGCGGCAGTTTCTGCTCTAGTCTCGACGGGGGAGCCAATGCATGGCTCTGTGTGTGCAGCCTCGTGGCATCTTGAGGAGCCTTTTCACTTGTCATCTTGACAAGTTTCTAGGGGTTCCCTGCTTTTAAGAGTCTGGGACCAGGTTTTCCTGGAAGTTAATGGTCTGGCTAATGGTTAATTTGATCAAAACATGCCGACTCCTTTTGATTGGGGTTGAAATGTGCAAAAAAAAAAAAATGAATTGACATATTCAAATGTCAGATCGTGCAAATAATATAATCTCTTATGAAATATGATCTGCATTATGTCTTCTGACTGCAAGTGGCTAATTGAACTGCTTTTCGTAAAATTTCATACTGTGATTTATTATTACACCCCTAATGACTGGTGTCTGTCAGACGAATGTTTCCATTCATTAGTTCATTCACGTTACCTTCATTGTGGTGATATTTTTGTTTAGGGGAAAAGTGGAACTTTTCAAAACGGTCTTCCACTTGTGTCCTACTCCTCTGCACTTCACAACACATTTCCATCATCTCAGCCTGTAGCCTTCACGGCGTCTGTTCGCTCCCCAAGTGGCTCTTGTGACCTGAGCTCTGTGTAAAATGCAGACTCCTCCAGTCGTCTCCTCCTCACAACAACCCACAATCACTCTCAGCGAGCCTCTGCTTCAGCCGTGCTGCCCTCCCTCCATCTCTCTCACCACACTTCCATCATGTGGGAGGCAGGAGTGCTTCACTGGTAGTCACTCTTGGAAAATTACATTAATCTCTTAATAAAACCTGAGACCTATGTGACCCCCCCGCCCCCATCTCGTCTGTCTGCCTCCCCCTTTCTTTCTGTGCCCTCCCCCACACAGTCTCAGGGTCAGCACGACCACAGCCAGCCGGCGGAGGGCCAGGTGGTGGAGGAGGAGAAAGACCTCTTGGTGGCCTTTGACGGGGTGTGGAAGGGCTTGATGGCGCTGGCTGGCATCTACCTCCTCTTCATCATCGAACACTGCATTGGAATGTTCAAGCACTACAAGGACCAAGGGGTGAGCCTGGCGTGTATGATTCATGTTTTAATGATCACTTACCAATTAGACCGATTAGAGGTTTAATGCAAAATGTGATGTTAATTGTTAAGCAGCGGATAGAGATGGGACTTGAAAATGTAGTTTGAAAATAATGCTAATGTTTATCTTTTAAAGTGGAAATCCATAAGATTGTCTGTGTTGACTTTATATACATATTTGCATAATGCAAATACATTAAATGGCTGTTGACGGCTAAATAATAATACATACAATACATATATTTAACATAATGTTACGGATTACCCATTTAATATCAAATTATCAGTCCCTTGTTTTTTGGCTCTGGATGGGTATTTATTGGAGGTTAGAATCAATCCCCAAGATGGGTTATAGTGTAGTTCCACTCCTGTTGAAGTAACGGACATAAAACTAATAATTGAGTGGCTGTGTTTAATTAGTGTTGACCTCTTTGAGCAGCTCATGGCGGCAGGTGAAAAGAGCCATAGATCGATGCTCCTTCTACTTTTCCAGTCGCAGAAATTTGATTTTCTGTCTCTTTTTGTTTCCTTGCAGGGCAGCTTTTGTGCCAGGAAGAAGCAGTGCGAGGAGGGCAAGATTGGAAGGAAACTGTCCGATCACAAGCTGAACCGCCGCTCGGACGCCGAGTGGCTCCACCTCAAACCGATAGACAAAGGTAGTAGCCTGTGGAGCAGCATGAATAAGACTAAAGACTAACTGAGGTGCATTACATTAAACCACATGATAACATAACAAAGTATGATATCGAACAAAACACAAAAGTTTTCAAAACGATCGCACCGAGAGACACTCAACATATTAATATTGTTTATTTATGTGTGAAAAGTTCTGTGTTGTAAGGGAAGTTCCTTCTCCCCTCCAGGTCCGGACAGCACCATCGTCTCCTGCGACAACGGCCACAACGACACGCAGCTAACGGAGCTCCAATCCCCCGACTCCCCCACCCACACAGACCAACACCTCGAGCCCCAGACGCCCTCCAAGGAGAACGGGCACAAATCCAAGAAGCACGGACACGGCCACGGCCACTCGCACGGCGGGAACTGCCACACCGACCAGGAGATGAAAGACGCCGGCATCGCCAGCATCGCCTGGATGGTGATAATGGGGGACGGCATGCACAACTTCAGCGACGGCCTCGCCATAGGTAAGCGCCTTGGGTTTTTCGGCATCATCAAGCTTCCGCATCACATTCATTATAACAGTGTTTTCCATTTCAGTATCAACAAATATATGCAGAGGTATTTACTACATTTTCCCTTGAAAACCTGCCTTTTCACTGAATTAAATGGTTTTCTTTTATAGGTGCAGCATTCAGCGCAAACATCACCGGAGGAATCAGCACGTCCGTGGCGGTCTTCTGCCACGAGCTACCTCACGAGCTGGGTAAGTCAGAAACCATCAGCTCTGTATTTCACAAAATAAACGTTTGCTCATTACCCACCCGAACCACTTCACACCAGCAGACAAATTGGTAAGCAAATTGCCACTGTCACAGAAGGAAAAAACGAAACATCTTTCCCTTTACTTGGCCTTTTGACACCTGTGTTGTTGTTTTTTTTTTCCATAAAGCCCATTGGTGTCAGTAATGCCACGTTCACATGGAACACGGTAGATGCGAACGTGATAACGGCACTTTCTGAATGGGACGGGGGGGAGAGAGGGGGAGGTACGACGGCAAAACGAAACAAGCGTGACGATATGTTTCTATGGTGATATACAAAGACACCAATAAAATATATTAAACTAAATTATTTTGTATGTTATTATATATAAGAATTTTCGTAATGCATGTAGCTATAAAAATGCAGCATACTATTAATATTTTATTGCAAACGTAAATAAATGTTAAATTCCTTCCAAAACGTATTGTCATTCATTAATTTCCAACATGGACAGTGAAAGGAGAAATGCGCTTGCTGTATCCCTTGTGTAAGTCTCGGATCCTTAAATTAACTCCGTTGTATGTGCAGTTGGTTAACTTTACACAAGCCGGCTATAAAGCATCATATTCATCTCCAAGGAGGTTTGACAATGCTTTATGGATATTGTTATACTGCTTCGAGACAAAGCGCATCTATAGAGATCTGTTTCTTGGTAGTGATCAATGATCTGTTAACAGGTGATTGTCTGATCACCTGGTTTCCACTGGCAATGGAAGCCCTTCTTTTATTATTAATTATGCAAGTAATAACCTGGAGCTACAACTTTATCACCAGACCAACCGAGACCACAATGTCTAAATCCTCCATCTGCTTCCTCGCTACAAGCACCAAACAGCCTCCACGCAATTAATAAATAGAAAAAACAACTTTTATATCAATCCATGTTTTTTATTTAAGGCATCAGTGTGATATTACAGAGAAAACTGAGAAAAGTTAAAATATTTTAACTTTGACGGCAAAGGCCGTGTACCATTGCCGTTGCTCTCTGCCGGCCTGCCGTCTCCTGTCTACCGTAATCCATGTCAATGTAGCATAAGCACACTGATAAATGTGCCTTTTCCACCCCCTGGATAAATGAGTTTTTGTTTGACAGCGGAGAAATTGCTTGTCGATGTGTGAGATGGGGAGGATGGACTGTGTCTAGCACTCACTGTTCAATACTACTGCACACTGTGAGGGCAAATTGACATTAAGTTTAAATTGGCTACAGCGAGTATTGTTGTACCAACTTGGGCATTGCGATAGTTAAAGGCCAGTTTTTGTTTTGTGTTTTCATGCAGCGGCTAAACTGCATTTGGATAATCAGAAGTTTAGTATTCAGCTCAGTGTCACCAGACTGTCAGCTGAGTCTCACAATTTCATACTTAGCCATAGCCCACGCCAAATGCCTAATATTCAGGGACTCGTATAAAAATCGACTCAGTTTGTGTTAGTCAATTCATGGTTAGTTCATACAGAGATGAGTATTAATCTTTGAACTATCTAAGTGTGACCAGACGTTCCAGGTGAACTACCAGGCTTTATTGGCTAAAAGGCTCTAGCGTTATACAGACCTGGAGAAACTCTTACTTGTGATTTATCATCTTTTTCTAATATTTTGGTTGGTCATGGCTCTGTAGCCCGGGGTAAACGCTTTCCCAGATGTTGAACTTCAACATGACTTTTGTCTGCCGCCACGTCGGGGAGTCGTGGTTTTCCCCCCCCATCCTTTCACAACATGCAGTTTCTTGACGACTGTCCCCGGTGGCGGCATCATCCTCACCCCTGTAGGGCGGCGTGCCAGACGGTCCCAGCGATATGACTGCTAGACCTCTCCTCTCAGCCTTCCCCAAGCGGCAGCTGGAAGTCAGAGATGATGATTACGAGCACCCCCCCTTTAACCACCAACAGTGAAGCTAATTGGCAGTGATGACTGTAAATTGCAGTAGATGTGGCGGCGACAGGAAATGTCACAGGAAGTTGAAGTGGAGGAAAAGAAAACGGAACGGAGGAAGGCCTTGCATGTGCCAGCCCTGCTCCCCCTCTACAGTCTATTTAACTTCTCTCTCTGTGGAGATGATTGATGGATGAGAGCAGTGGTAATATATTCATTGTTGTAATTAGCGAGGAAAAGAAGCCGCAGCAGCGGAAATGTAGGCCACCCCTTCTCCTATTCATCTCTCTCAGAATCCAGGGCGTTTCCACGGAGACTCGGGTCTCTTCGGCCTGGCCGTGATGGAGGAGGCTACACTGCGCGTGTGGGCAGAGGTGTACAGTGCGTGAATGGAGCTGAAAACAGGATTTCTTAGAAAGGACCGTCCAACTCGGTTCGTGTTTTTGTTTTATATGAGAAAATGGTGACGGGGCGGGAAGAATGAGATTGATGAGAATGATGTCTTCTCATCGCCGTGGTAACATCCAGTGTAATCGAAAATTACAAACATGTTCTGGACATAAGCGGCCAGTTTCACATTGGCTCCGTCTTTCCCGTCTACGTGACAGAATACCGAGTGCGTTTCAACACGGGTTCACACGTTTGCGGGCCGATCTCACTCCTTCCTTCACTGCGTTTCTACTTATTGGGCGCGTCCGGCCACAATGCTCTATGTCTGACCCGCGTACCCCGCAGGTGATTTTGCGGTGCTGCTGAAGGCGGGAATGAGCGTGAAGCAGGCCCTCGTCTACAACGTGCTGTCGGCCCTCATGGCGTACGTGGGGATGCTGATCGGCACCGTGGTGGGCCAGTACACGCACAACGTCACAAGCTGGATCTTCGCCATCACCGCCGGCATGTTCCTCTACGTGGCGCTTGTAGATATGGTAGGTTTCTAGTAGAGCCCGTTCAAATTGATTTGAAAATGTTGTAATTTTATGTCAAAACATCGGTAATCGGTGGGCTATGCCTCTCCAAGACCAGGATCGGCATCGGACCCAAAAATCTGACATCGGTCGGGTTCTAGTTTCTGGTTTCCGTCTTTTTAATGACCGCGATGCCGTTGCCCAACTCCAGTCGGTAACTTTGTTTTTTATTCTGCAGTTGCCAGAGATGCTTCACGGGGACAGCGAGGACCACAAGCGCTGCCAGCTGGGTCACTTTGTGCTGCAGAATGTCGGCATGCTCACCGGTTTCGGCATCATGCTGCTCATCGCCATCTTCGAAGACCGCATTGTTT
>OMKR01027135.1:10200-20428 GCA_900302355.1 Cyttopsis rosea | reverse complement strand
AGCTAATACAACACACACAAAGTACAGCCACACTACAGGTAAGTGGGTTCATGCGTGGGTGTACAGAACACAGACAAAGAACACAGGAATGGCAGCCACGCCAGTCGTGTTAAAGTGTGTGCGTGCACATGTGTTCGGCGCGCGCGCACACACACACACACACACACACACACACACACACGCACACACACACACACGTTCCTGCTGACTCATAGCTAGTTCGTTTGTCATTCAGCTTTCGCAGATTCTGCCTCTCTCCCCCTCCACCATCTCTCGTTCCCCCCCTTGTCTTCCTTTCTCTTATTCTTCCGTTCGGCCCCTCCCTTGCCCACTTCCTCTCCAAAGACACCGTCTCCTAGCAACCAAAACCTTTAAAGCTCTATAAATAAATCGTCGGAGTCACGACAAACAAGGCAAAATATGATTAAATTACAAAAACTCGTAAAATAAGAAGCTAAAGTCGAGGCAGAGAACGACGGTGTACTCGTGTCCGAGGCCACGGTTGGAGCCCTCTCTCCAAACACCACCGGCTACTTTTCTGCTTAAATAAAGTTTTTCCTCTTAAATATGCAAGTATCTTTTCTCATTAAAGTTTTCATATTACCGATTGTGTGGTGTATTTGATGAGAAGTTAAAATGACACTGAGTTCATTTTTTATTATGATTAAGATTTCTTTAGAAAAAGATCAACAATTCACATTAGACACATTTTTTGCGTAACCCCCATATATTTCTGACTAATAACTGATTTTTAGCATCAGAAATGATGTATACGATGATGTAACAATGTATAACTACCCAAGCTGCTACACCCACTCACTGTGAAATAAAAACATGTCTCTAAATTTGTTCTAGCTATTTGGAACTGCACGACTTTGGCCTTTTAGATAACAAGTCTAAAAAGAGTCAGCTACATCTCACCTAAAAACGTTTTGTTGTTTGAGAGGTCGCTCTCTTAACTACGAGCCTCAATTTGGTGAGAATAAGCTTAAATACTGATTGCCAGTGTGTTTCTAATGCATGATATTCGGTTAACAACTGCACTTACATTTTCTGTTTGGAGAAAAAAGAGACCAAGGAGAAAGTAAAATGTGACATTGGCTGTAGCTGACCTAATCCTACTTGACTTTCTTTTTTACCTAATTTACCTTACAATTATTATTATTTTTTAAATCATATGATCCAATATATTGCAATATTTATTTCATTTGGATTTGGGAGAATACAGTTGATAGTATATGAAGTATAGAAAAACATACCTTTCAATGAATTCCTAAATAAAAATAAGGTTGGGTACAAGGCAAGCCCCAGCCCCATATGCACAGAGAGCTATGTATGTTTTTAAAACTCACCTGGCTGCATGCCATGAGCCACAACTATCTGTATGCTGCAAGAAAAAGGCCACAATACAGTTCACATAGGTTTTCAACAGGTTTATAGCAAAAGGAGGTGTGTACCAGGCCAGCTCCTATTGTTGCTATAAGCGTACGGAAGGAGTTTTATTACAACTTATCATGTGGAAACATTGGCTGTCCTCACCCGTTTTAAACAGTGTAAAATCTGTCTATTGAGCTCAACAATGATACACGAATTAGCAACCACCCACTTCAAAATGACATACATCTCTTCAGGACTTGGAATGGAAATATCGACGTGATCGGTTAATAAAGTTGTATTCAATAAACAATATCCGGTCACACCAGCATGATCACAAGGAGGAGTTTGGTAGAATGGGGTTAATAAAGACTATGTCTATGCTCTTGCTCGCTGCCCGATGTAGGATGTCACTGTTAACCATTGCTTTGATTACAGACACAAGGAAACCGGTTCATTTATTCATAATTGCCATCTTAAAATTAGTTGTGGAATAGACAAAATGATGGGTCAGACAGACAGAGGGACAAATAAATTGCAGTCGGATACATCAGATCTTATGTTTATGTAACCTTTGGCAAGATACAGACAGAGAAACAGACAGTGTGAGCCAAATAGCAAGAAAGAAAACCTTGAATTTATAGACAGAACTCTTCTACCAGAGGAGATTGCACTTGTGGTCAAGCTACAGCTACAACTCAGAGGACAAAGAAAACAACTCAAGACAAATAAACGGGCAGCCATTGTGTTTCTACTACCATTTCTAGTCCAGGAAGGGATGAGGGAAGCCCTTTGACAGACAGGCGAGGGTGACAAATGCCATTTCCAGCTGTGGTGCTATCCCATTTACGACCAGTTACAGGCCTGGGAAAACTCATTTAGCATCAGCCCGACACCTGCATTCTCCTTTCCAAAAGAAACACAGGATCTGGCGATGGTGTGTGTGTGCATGTTTGTGTGTTTTTCTTTGAGTCGCTGGTTGTTTTTTTAACAGCTTTGCTTTTTTTAGGGCCGTCTGACATCACCGCCGTAAGAGCAGTGTTCTCAATTAGCGATAGCCATCGCTGGGGCCCATTGTCCCAGACGCCTCCAGCCACCGTCACCAAACACAAAAACGTACCCTGGCCACCTCTTCTGTTCAACACCCTTACGCCCCCTGTTCTCTCCATCCATCCATCGCTACGTTTTGCTTTTCTCCCTCCCTTCCTGTGATTCTTCGTCGGGTCTATATTTAGCCGGTGGAAAAGGTCGGCCGCTGTCTGTCTGCAGCCCGGAGCCTCGGGGGCCCAGCAGCAGAACCCAGAGAGGTAGCAGCCAGGGCTCAAAGCACCATGGGCCGCTGACGACTCAGCCCTCGGTTGGAGTTTATGGGGCTTATCTGGGGAAGGGGTCAGGAAATAAACCATCACACAGCAGGAAGTAGGGGTGGGGGGTCTCCGCTCAGAGGGAACAGGACCGGTGAAAGTCTGAAACATTTTAATTTTTTCTTTTCAAAGTCCACCTTCTGAGAGAGGAGAAGACAACTATACATCATATCACATTACAGAACAAAAATTCCCTTAACTCAAAGAGAACCGGATCAAAACTTAATACAACAAAACAGACAACAGAGACTACTTCCCACAATGCAACGCAATGCAATGTGTCACAAGTTAACGCAACATCAGATTGTGCACGACCTGCCAGACAGTCCCGATGCACCGGTGCGTGTGTTGACGTGTCAAGGCAGGCCACGACAAATCACAAGTCCACGGCAACATGTGATAACACATCACGCCGCACAAGTCCTTACTGATAAGAAGGTTGAGCATCGATAGGCCGATCAAGAGGGAGAGAGATAAGTGCTCTGGACGAGCCAATGAGGGAATGGACTTTTCATTGGTCGGTTGGTCGCAGGAAAAAAAAAAAAAAAAAAAAAAAAAAGAAATCGGGAGCTGTGCCTTGTCAAAATGAACCTTAAAACCAAAAACCCGTTAGGGCTGCAGATACTCCTCTATAATGCCATTCGAGTTTATATGATTTATTATTTTTAATATTCTAATACTTTCAAAATTTTGCCTTACGCATGCTTCCGCTGCAGCTCCGATCAGAGCGATCTTTTCTCCAAACAATTGCAAATAAAAACTGTGTTTTTATTCTAGATGTATTTAATTTACTCAGTTTCCTGCTGCTGCTCTGAAACAATTCCTGGCCCGGCACGGACCGGTGGTTGGGAACCTCTGCACTAATCTCGCGGATGAAATCTTTAAATCCAGACCCCTGCGAGATGTTAATCGGTCGCATATCTTTGCAGATAAAACGGATCAATTTATTTCCTCAACATTGCTGGTTTGCATTGCAGACACATCAGAAAAATAATTACAGCGTTTGATGAGCGGCTTTGCCGGTAATTAACAGGCAGCTCGCTTCATGTGTGTTCCGCACAGCGCTTGTAAAATAAATTAATATTTTAAAGGCTGTTATTGTTATTATTAAGTTATTGTGTTACTGACAAATTAACAAAATGTTCAGTCCCCTTGCTGGTTTTTCTGACACATTCAGAATCATTACAGCTTTTGATGAGGGGCTTTTGCTGATTAACAATAACAAGTAATGTAATTAACAAGCGGCTCGCTTCGTGCGCGCATTGCTTATAAATTTGATTTGGTTGGTAATTAGGTTTTGTATTTATCTGTAATGTAGCACAGTGTTAACAATGTTAGGTATCACATTCTTTCTCAGCCCTGGAACTCAAACCATTTTCTGATGGTTAGAAAATATATATTAAAATAATTAAATTTATATCATAAACATGCGACGACTAGTCGACTAATGGCGTGAACTGACGACTACTAGTCAACTAGGTAAATCTTTAGTCGGGGGCAGCCCTAATCACAATCAGTAGGGCTCTGTCGATGAGCAGAAATTACGCCCAACTAGATCCCATTTGAAAATATTTCTCTCTGGGACCCCAATCTGAGAGGATTTAAAATTGTTAGATATGATTTAGTGCACACTTCCAATACCTGTCTATACTGTAGTTAGAGAAACTATGATCAAAACATTGTCATTATTGGACATTCATCATTGTCATTATTGGACATTCTACAATAGTGCCAACATGTTGTAAATTACTACTATTAATAATTTTGCTGGCAAACCCATGGAACCTCTCGAAGGACCCCCATGTTGAGAAGCACTATTCCATATAAACAAACTGCCTACTACCAAACCGCCCACAGACCAAAAAAGGTTCTAGCGTTGCTTCATCACGACAGTTCCAAAAGGTAGGTGCTCCAAACCACAGGTTTGAAAAAGCCAGCTCCATCCTCTTTTGAGCTGATCTCATAATCACCTTTAAAAGATGGAAATCACAGTGGTGGAGGCAGAGATTTAAGCTGAGGAGGAGACAGAGTGGCAGACAGTTGTGAGAGGAGAAGAGGAGGAGGATGAGTGGAAGAGTAGGGGGTCTCGAAGGAAAAAACAAAGACAGACAACTCAAGTGGAGATCAAAGTGAAACAAGAGGATTTGGTCTGCAGGTGCAGTGTGACCTCTGACCTCAGCGTCACATGATCCCTGCCTTACATCAGACAGACAGGTTAGTTAGACAGCCATGACAGACCAAGGCTACAGACAAAGACAGGAGAAGAACAAATAGCTCATATTCGTCATTATTAATATTATACAACCAATATAAATACATTGTTTGTAATTATGAGGTATTCATTATTATTCTCACTTCATGCTCTGCTTATCCCTTCAAGTTTTCTCATGAACACTACAGCCACCGTACATGCTCTGCTTATCCCTTCAAGTTTTCTCATGAACATCACAGCCACCGTACAAGCTAAGTTGGTGTCAATAACGCAGAGAAAAAGTTAACATGGCAACCACTCAACTATACAGATAACCCACTTGCTCATAATAGTCGTGCAGATTCAAGCTAGTTTTCTTTAATGCAAAGGTACAATAAAAGTTCAGTTTAATGAAAAGCATCTGCTCTGGATATATTGGCAAACTGAGCAGGAGCAACCATGTTCTACAAACCAATCTACAGTGTTTGCATTTTGTTAATGACGATGGCCCATCGACTTCTGTGCACTAACCCAAAGCCTAACATCGGATGACTGAGCAGGTTTGTTGACAATAACTAAATTTATGTTTTGTTTTCTTTGAGGACCTCCCTGCAGCTAGCACTGTGCAAGCCAGCAATTAAGAGCTTAAAACCGACTGATCGAGCGTCTCCGTCTGTCTTTCTGTGCCAAAACAGAAAGAGAAGGAGTACAATATTTGGCTCATTGAGCCACGCAAAGCTCATGTTTTTGACACTTTCAGCCTCGAGACGATTCATGAAAAGTTTTTTTATTTTCCTTCCTTCTCTTCTTTCCACTCTTACGTACTTACATACTATGGTGCACTGCAAATTATACTTTCTAACCCCCTAACTATTTAAGAAAACCAGGCATACATCTGATACATTACATTATGAATATAATAATACTTAAAAATATCACTAAAAAAGCGGACTGGGTAAAAAATGTTAAAAAAAAACTTCCAACAGAATTAAATTCTATTAGAAATTTGTAATATCTGCATTTTGTTTGAAAGTTACGCAACCATTTCCTGCTTGAATTAAATACCACTATAGTCCAAAATGAATTGAAATATTCAGTTCCTGAATTAGACCGAATTTGTTTTGTGAAATAGTTTTGTAATGCATGTCAGATGGTACGCTGAAAAGTTGGCAGCAATTATTATGTATAAAATCTCAATATATCCATTGTGATCCTTTGTATCAAAATTGAATTGTGACACCTTGCCCAATACCCAGCCCACCGAAAAAATAAAACCAAGAATTAAGATCAAAGCAAGCCAGAGGCTTGCTGAGTACAGGCTAAACGGCAATCATAGTTATAAAACATATAGGCCTGGCCCTGGGGCCTTAATTCCCAATGAGGAAAAGTGTTTTTGACACTTGCCTGAGCATGACTTCCTGAGAAACACTGAGCTGTAATGTTCTGCTGCTGCCTGAGTGGCGGGGTGAAGAGCTTGAGGCTGCATCCTCAAGTGATCCAACTGGATTTGGGTTTAAAGATAAGATAGTATTTTATTTACCCCCCCAGGGGGGGAATTCAGGATGGTACCGGTATGCGCAATCATGTGTTTGTTGTGTTTGTCAGGCAGGCAGGTGAAGAGGAAGTGTGCAAAAAGAAGGTAGAGAAATTAAAAGAAAGGTAGAGATAAGAGACAGCAAGAACAAAAGGAAAAAAAAAGAGGGAGATGGGAAGGCAGTGAGAAAGAAAGAAAGGAGATTTGAAGAGAGAGTAAGAGAGAAAAGTAAATACAGGAACTAGGAGAGAGAGTGCGGCAGAAAGAAAGAGCGAAGGAGATTCAGAGTCAGAGAGGAGAAAGTGAGATGTTTCAATCCGGAGGTGCACCAGGGCAGAACTGAATCAGCTGGCTTGTTACACTGCGAATAACGCAACACACACACATGGTTTCTTGAAGTCTTCCTAATGAGTTGCAGCCTGTTCATTCATCTGCAGGTAATCAAGTACTGATGTTGATGCCCAGCAGAGTGAAGCCAGCCAGCCAGCCAGCAAGTCACACCACAACAAACCATCCAGCTAGTCAGCCAGGCAGTTAAATCAGCCTGCTTAATCACATCACACCGGGCAGACTGCTGGCATGGCGAACAAAAATGACCCTTAAGGGCAACTAATACAAAACTAGAACAGAGAGAAGTTTTTGTCTCGACTAGGGATGAGAGTTAAGCGTGAGTCTGCTTTGATTACTCAAAGTACATTGACATTACTTAGTGAAATTACATTTTTAGCAACCAAATAATCACTTTAGTGATTGCTCATGTAAACATTTCCAATGTGTACCATTTTCTAGTTCACCACAATGTGAACACCACCTTGGTTCTGCATTTTGAAATGAAACTTTGTTTCAGATTGCTGGGTAAACATATTTAGCAATTTCACAATGTGGTTTCAGTTCAGATCTATTGCGATGATCATTTACCATCACTTTCTACCTTACTTCGTCATTTATGGTCTATAGTTGGTGCACAGATTAAAACGAATAATTTAGAAAATAATCAACAGATTAAGTTGATTATAAAATAATTTAATTAAATTACAGACCTAAAATTTAGGACTGACGTCAACATGAAAAAAAGAGTCCTGGTGTGTCCTCCAAACACACACACACACACACACACAATGACTTGGTCATTGTATGAGTGGTTTTAGATGTTGGATTAACCGTCAGCAAGTGCACCCTGTGCACATGCGCACACATGCATGCTCCATCACCAGCTCCCAGAATAGGCCTATCTTTCCCAACCCAGAGAACCAGATTAGTGAGTCAGTCCACAAGACTTTGCCAATCACATTTCATCTGCTCCCTTTCCACAATGTCCCTCCGTTTTCAGCATCTTTAAAAATGAGTCTTTAAAAATGAGGTTTGTTGCTTAACAGAATCTGATATTGGGTCCAATACTGTGCTCATAGAAATGCACCGTCACAAAAACCTGATTCCAACGCAAAGTGATGTATGGTCCCACCCACGTGCCATGGCCTGGTGGAACCCGCTTTGTTCTGTTTCAATAATCATGACGGCAGATCACAGGACTGGTTAGATCTCTAAATGCTCCACTGCCCTGCCGTGCAGAAGCTGAAACCCATGCTCCACACACCGAGAGCCCGAATGCTTTGGCCGCTCAGTTATTTCGTTTTCGTTCCGTGCTCAACCAGCCAGCATGCAAGTCCGTCATGACGAGAGCGTCAGCTATAACACGTAAAAAATAAAAAGACGGTTTCTTAAGATTCGGTAAAGCACGGGACTTTCTCCATGTGTCACGTCTCGGCGGGTTAGTCAATCTTTCCTCATTGGCAGAGCCACCCGCGGTCTTAATCCCTCGCCTATTGGGTTGAAGCTGGATCCTTCAGTCTGTAGACTCAGTGGCTCTCCGTCTGAATATAAACATGAAAGACGGAGGCACGTCGGCGTCACCGCAGAGAGATGGCAGCCCAAATGAGCCCGCTCACTAGCCGTAGCGGGAAAATTAGAAAAGTGTGTGTTCGATCGCTTCAGTGTGTGTGTGTGTGTGTGTGTGTGTGTGTGTGTGTAAGGCTGCATCTAATAGCGAGGGGGTGACTCACTGGCTGCCTTTCTTCAAAGATGCTATGAAACAAAGACCCAACTCAATCTTTATTAGCCCCCTGCTCCATGAACTACAGGAGATTGAAAAGGAGATCACTCAGGCCGTAAAACAGATGACATGATATCCAGTGGTTTACATACTGTGTTTAATTGCTGCAAATTGCGGATACTTCTCCATAAGTTTTACTTTTCTTTTTTGTTTTTGTTTTTATTTAATTATGAAATGAATTACGAAATAAACTCAAGATGCACAGATTCTGCTTTTGGATCTTGGTCTAGATTCTGCTTTTGGATCGTGGCCCAATCAGAAAAGATCCCAAACTCTACATTCAGAATTCCAAGAGTCAAATCAAAACATGTCAGACGTTCAGGAAAACAAGCCTAATTTTCAACTTTGACACAGAGAAGTCTGTTGATTATCTCCAGTGGTGAAAACTGAGCTATATCATCATGTTCTACCGACCACAAGCTGTGTCGGTGTATACACTACAGACATACACTCTGTTAATGTGGAGGCTGACATTGAAAATTTAAGACCCAGAATCAATACTGGCAGTGGTATGAAGGAGGAGAGGGAAGCAGACTGTCTTTATGGCTGGCTTTCTGAAGGTTTTGATATGGTCATATGGTGCCACTGCTATCAATTTACAGCCTCCTTTTGAAGGAAAAGGCCTAACACGGAGTTTAACAACGACCTTCTCACAGTCTGGGGGTTTGTTTCATACATTTACATAGCACTGCATAATATATGGTTGCTGAAAGTAGATCGTTTGGTGTGTACAATATTATTATGTTCTTACAATAGCACCCTGACTGGGTGTTGCGTTATTAATCAAATAATCTAATCTTTGACTACACAGTACCATAAAGGTCTGCCTAGGGAATGGGAATATACTATTATAGAGATCACAAAAAAACTGAAAGTCCTTGTTTGCATGGTATGAGATATGGTCTGGTATTCTGCCATCTTTCCCAATAGTCCCTGCCTGTAGAACTCTGGGTCTTTAGCCCCTGTCTCATCGACCCGACCAGGCTTTGATCCACCCCGAGGTGAGATATCTGCAGTGGCCTGTCAGCTGTGTGTGAGGAGACGCTGTGCGAGGGTGTGTATATGTGCACTTGGTAGCGTGCACGTTAGGTTAGTGCCGGGTGACGATTGAAGGTATTTGTTTACTATCCATCCAATATATTCAAGACATGAAAAAGCGGTTTGTTTTGGCCAGATATACTTTTAGTATATGGTTCAAGGTAATGAATGTTTAATACGCAGTTATGAATATAGAAGTAGATAGTTTAGTCATTGCAATTGCAGTGCAATTCCCAAATATTATCAAGATAATATATTCTATATAATATATATACACACACACACACACACACACACCCCCACACACACACACACACACACACTTGAACACACACACACACACACACAGATAGTACTAGAGTCCTAGAGAGAGAGCGTCAGGGAATGGAACGCAGTTTGAGCACCTTGAGGCAGCATACGGAGCATGAAGCTAACAGGATGTGAAGTCTGACCTTCTCGATACTTGGAGACGACTCCCAGACACACACATAGAGACACGGGCACGCAAACAGTCCCATCCAGTCGTGTGTCCAACTTTTTAGATTTAGCTTGTGGTTCATCGTTCCTAAAAAAAAAAGAAAGATGCCAGGGATTAATTCTGAATAGGTCACGGCGAT
>OMKR01027116.1:1570-20258 GCA_900302355.1 Cyttopsis rosea | reverse complement strand
ACGGCGCGCACACACACACACACCCACTCGCGCGCACACACACACACACACACACACACACACACACACACACACACACACACACACACACACACACACACACACACACAGATCACCAATAACCTGTTACATATGCATACATGCATAAACATACCACACACATCATAAATAAAGTGTTATGTTCAAACCTGTGTGCTTATGGTTTGAAAAGGGGCCAAAGCAGAGTCCCAACCTGTTATATGGGAGGGTCACCAAGTCACAAAACATCTTGTTTGTGTGTTTGTTTGTTCAACAAAATAATAAAAAGTCAGATACTGTTTGGCACGAGGGTCGGCAGGACGGTACTTTCCAGAAACTGTCTCGACTCATTTGCACCGAGGCGTCCCTGGGCTCCAGACTCCAGATGAGGATGTTGTTCCAGCTGTTATCAGCTGAGTTTTACTGGAACTGTTACCAGTCAGGTCACTGGTCTGACTGGTTCCACGCAGGGGAAGTAGTACTGCTATTAGTGAATGAGCGTCCAAACTCGGCTTGATTTAATTATATATACTGTATATATATATATTTCTAAAGATTTATTGTATATTTATTTATTAATCTATTTATTATTATTTTTAATCAACATTTCAAACAGGATCAGCTAATACCACCAGTACACTGTCTGCTATGTATGGCCAACCTTTATTACTTGAGTAAAATGTGCACTAAAATTTCGTTTGAGTGAGTATATTTACCTTTTTATTTTGTTAAATAAAAGGGAAATGACTGGAAATAATTGAATGCGTGTGTCAGTAAAAAGTCCAAAAATAAAAAACAGTCCTTATATGGTGGAAAATATCTTTTAAGTTTTTCCAAACTCTTTCCACCACAAGTAAATCAAGAATGTGGTTTTTGCAACACTCACTAATAAGATAATGAGATGAAATGCTAAATGCTGTGGTTATCGTGCCGCATACTTAAATGTAAGGTTCCTGCACACACACACACACACACACACACACAAACTTCTCGCTTCCTCCGCGCTCGTGGGTTGTAGAAATGCATATAAAGGATGGGTACTTGGATGGAGTTCACACAGTTTGTACACATCTGCACATATATGTGTGTATGGGAGTCTCATACACACACACACACACACACACACACACACACACACACACACACACACACGCACACACACACACATGATGGAAACCTGATCGTGTCCATTGCCGCTGATTGAAGCAGTCTGCTGATGATGTTCATGTTCAGTAGGATTAATCTGCTGTTGTTTTAATGTAGATATAACTTTCAAAATGTAAACCAGAACCATCCACAGCACATGGGTGACTTGATGCTGAGTAATGATCCTTCCACCGTGGAATCGCTGACTTCAGTGGGGCTCTTTGGCTGATGGGATTGATGCTCTATCATTAGCCAGACAGTCAAAGCAATGCAGTAAAGTTCCATTTGAGGACTTTTGATTAACTCCCACGTTTGCATACTTGCTTTGGATACATAGGCAAAATGTGTGATAAGTGCAGAACTATTTGAGGACTGATTCAGACATGCTTATGCTGTGACCACTGCAACTAAACCAAACCAAACAAAACAAGCTCAAAACATGGAACCGGATTGGAAGACGGCCACAATACTTAGACAAATGCAGAACATAGTGTTTTTTCAACTCACACACACACATACAGTACATCGAGGATAAACAGACTTAAAGCGAACACACACACACACACACACACATCTGCTTTGTTACATTCTTTACCGCAGATAAACACACACACACACACGCACACGCACACGCACACACACACACACATGCACACGCACACGGACACGGACGCGGAAAGGCGCAGTTCCCTGCCGTTCCGAGCACTATATCCACCTGTGTGTAATTAGCATCAGGCATTTCCCGTCAGGAGGGCCATGCAGTGCCAGGCAGACTGGCAACCGGACTGGGAGAGAGTCGTCCCCCCCTCCGGCGGGGAATCGCTTCCCAGTATTCCCAACGAGACGCCATGGAACACAACACCAGGCGACTGCCGGTTGGTCGCCGTGGCGACCAGACAGGGATGGGGTCACACGAACACGGGACGGGGGTGTCGGGAACATGGTACTAAACATGTTAGTGGAACACGGTATGCAGGATGCGGAAATACAATCCCACACACAACCCCTCCCCTCCCCCCCAGGGCAAGACACCCAATGCTTTTTGAATTTGTGATAAAAATTTGGAATGAAGAGGAGAGCTGCAGGTAAGAAGGAAGGGGAACTAATGGATTTCTAGGAGTGCAAATGTCCCCAAGTCGCCACTAGAGGTCACTAAATCTCTAGAAGCCTCAGGGGTTCCAGAATTCTTTCAGTGCAAAGCCTCCTTGCCAGACTTGGCTCTGGCTGAGCACCACCCCACCAAAAAAAATGAAATAACAAAATGTGCTGTTTTTGTAGATTGTGTGGAGTGCAATTCTCCTACAAAAATCTAACATTTTTCTTCAACCTGAAACCAAAAGAAAAGAAAAGAAAAAGAAAAGAAAATCATAAAATTCTGCAAAATAAAATTCCTCTTCACGAGTGGGGGTTAAGTTTGTATGTTTTGTGGGAAAAAAATGTAAAACAAAAAAACAAAAAAACAACAACAATATAACAAATAATTTTGCTGCGGATTTCCTGCAACGCCTCCGTGGACCCCAGTACGGGAACCCAAATACAGTAAGAAGACCGTAAGTGATGTACCTGTTATATATACATTATTCTCATAACCCAACAACAGCAGATGCACTTGGTATCCACGAATCCCAAAAACCCAAATTCATAGACTTCACAGACAATTGTAAGAGGCCGGAGGCGTTAGATGTTTACGATGAAGCCCAACTGGCTGCAATAGGAAGTGTAGACGCTGCTCCTGTGGAAACCAGACTCCCCGACCCGTCCACACCGCCAGCTGCCGTGATGTCACCAGCAGCTGTATGCAACCAGGGTGATGCTCTGATTAGTCCCCACTGATCACGGCTCATGTGTGTAAGCCTGTGTTTGTTTACAGTATGTGTTTGTTTATTTGTTGAGGCGTGCACGTGTGTGTGAAGCACGCGGGGCAGGATACACCGATCGCATCGTGCGGGAAAGGCGGAGGAGATGTCAGAAAGGGTGTGTAATGGCAATAATGGAAACACACAAACATGCACAAATTCACACACATACACACACACACACACACACATACACAACTGCAGTACACACACACACACACACAAATCTCTATCTATCTATCTATCTATCTATGTATGTATGTATGTATGTATCAATCAATCAATCAATCAATCAATCAATCAATCAATCTATCTATCTATCTATCTATCTATCTATCTATCTATCTATCTATCTATCTATCTATGTATGTATGTATCAATCAATCAATCAATCAATCAATCTATCTATCTATCTATCTATCTATCTATCTATGTATGTATGTATCAATCAATCAATCAATCAATCTATCTATCTATCTATCTATCTATCTATCTATCTATCTATCTATCTATCTATCTATCTATGTATGTATGTATCAATCAATCAATCTATCTATCTATCTATCTATCTATCTATCTATCTATCTATCTATCTATCTATCTATCTATCTATCTATCTATCTGTCCCATCCATCCATCCATCTTTCTGGAACACAAAGTTTTAAAGCAGATTTTGTTGAACCACCCCAAAAACACTTGAACAATAAAATAGGAAAAACACATTAAGCTGTTGTTGGGGAAAAAAGTGGAAAACAATGCGATTTTGTGAACGCAGTAAGAAAGAACCAGAAAGTAATAAAGTGAATAATTAAAATCCAATTTACCGGGTATCCGTCCCGTCCAGACTTGCCCTGGTGAGGTTAGAGAGCAAAGCAACACGCAGCGTAAGACAAGTTAGAGCACGGAAAACCCCACTCCACAGGGCGTGCAAGCGCCCACACGCACCAAGTCGATACCTTCCAGTTTAAGATTTACAGTCATCAAACACTTTTGGATTGAAACGTGCTTGTTTTGGTGTGTGCACGGTTTATATTCCGGGAGTGAGTGTGTAACAGTGTGTAACTTTTAGAGAGTGTGTGTGTGATTTGTATGTGTGTCTGTGTCAATAGTTATTGAGCTATGGCCCCACAGAGGAGAATTACTCAGCAGTTAATGTTTCCACACACACACACATATGCACACACACACACACACACACACACACACACACACACACACACACACACACACACACACACACACACACACACACACACACACACACACACACACTATATAAACACACTGATACACATAATGTAAAAATAACCACATTTTAAAGGAATAGAGACTGGCCCTGGCCTTGTTTAGCTATCGACAATTGTTATTGTCTTTTGTAAAAAAATATTATACAATAGTGTACATGCTTAGTACATGCCCATATGTATTTGTACAAATTCGTTCAGTTGGTTGCAATCTGCAATCTGCAACCTCACCACTAGATGCCACTAAATCTTACACACCGGTTGTTTGTTTTTCTGTCTGTCATTTCATTGTAATGCACCAACCTCACCAAGCCATATTACTTGGGTGTGCACATTTACTGGGAAATACCTGATTATGATTATTTTCAGTACTGCACCTAGTGGCTACATCCCCTCATTGGAGCTCAACAACACATTTCATATTGCTGAATCTCTATAGGATCTATAGTGATTGAGCAGCATCCAATGTTGCAGACATGTTGCAGCCTTTTACAACAAATTACAATTCTGAATAAGCTCATCTTTTAGTATGATACAGCAGAATTACATAAAAACACTAATAAATGTCCGACAGACAGACCTGGTAATCCTCTTCCTCCGTCAGCAGGTTGTTGAGGGCTTCATTAACTCCCTTGTTGTTGTGACTCTGGACAGATCTCAGGTATGGCTTGACTAACTTCAGCTGGTTTACCTGGACGAGCAAACACAAGCCATGTCATCTTGACATAATCTTGCCCTGTATGATCACTGAAGGCAATTGGTCATCTAAAGTCATTTGGTTGCTTGCTGCTTGTGGATTACCTTTGAGAAGAAGGCGACAGCTCGGCTGTGGTCTAACCGTGGAGACAGAATAGTCAGCAGGTCATTTAGTAGTAAGGGCTTATAGTCCAGATAAAAAGACAGTGATTTATAGTACAACTCCACATTGGCAACCTGAAGAGAAATGAATAAACATCCATAAACACATCCGGTAAAGGCTATGATTAAGAAAGAGGTAATTTTGTCGCTCCATTATCTTCTATACAGAAGATACTGCTCGTGTTACCTTAGCAACAATATCTTTGAACTGCCCCTCTTTCCAAGCATCTGTAGGGTGTGACATCATAGTGATGACAGCGTTGTCGTACTCCTCATATTTCTCGTAGAGGAAAACAAGCTCCGCCCACAAGTGAGATTGTTCTGCCGCTCGTAGCACCTGAGAAGAAAACATCAACGATAACGGAGAATGCAGCATTCATCAGTCCATCCACTAAAACACAGAACTTGTTCATGCACATGTGCACACCCACACACACCTTGGGGATGTTCACTCTGGACCAGAAGAGCTCCAGGTGCTCCCTCATCTTCTGGGGTTTGAACTTGGAGTAGAGGATGGCCAGCTCCGTGAACATGCCCATGTGGGCTCTCTCCAGGCCCAGGGCGGCCTCAAGGAGGCCAATCAGCTCCTCGAAGTAGCCCCGGTCCTGGTAGTAGCTGATCAGGTCCTCTAGCTCGTCTGCGTGGATCACTATGTGGAGGCCGCAGATCTGGGCCAGGCGGAACTCCTCACCCTCTACACAAGCGAAACACACCTGAAAACAGGGGGAAAAAAAGATATGACAAAAGTGATCTTCGAGGATTTTCATCATTCTGCAAACACAAAATCCTACAACTACAATTGCTATAGGGTTCAATATTACAACACGAGGACAGGTCTTATTTTTGTACCAGGTACCTCCTTCCATGTCCGGGTGCTGTTGGCTTTCCTGGCGCCATCCACTGCGGCCTGGTACTCCCCGAGGTGGACCAGTGTGGACGCCAAGCGGGCAAAGTTGGACACATTGTTGTACAGAAGCTTGGCTGCTTCATACATCCCCTCCTCATAACACCTGTCACCCACCTGGAGGGAGAACAAGCGAGAGCTTAACCAATGCACCTCTCTCTCTAGCTACAACAGAACGGACATGGTGGTTCCCAAATTAAGCATTCACCTGCTGTATGTGAGCATTGTTCGGCCCACTGACAAATTCCTCCAACTCTGCCAGACGGTTTGTTTTAGCTAGAGCAAATATCAGCTCTGTCTCCACATAAGATTCCCTGGCTTTCTTGCGAGCCATCTGGAGGAACTTCACCAAGTCTTCCCAGTTATCTAGAAAATTAGATGATACATTCATCCTTGATCAATGACATGGATTCTGTCTCAGAAAAAAGAAAGAAAGTCAATATAATCGTTTAGTGTGCTCTTACTGTTCTTGCTGGCGGCATTGACCACCTCCATATATGCTGAGGGGTCATTAGCTTTGATATAGGAGTCAATGGCCTCTTTAACCAGGTCTCTCTGGAGCTGAGCCCTGGCCAGCTGACTCCACACAGCCGGTTCATTACAGCGCTCAGCAAACTCATATGCTCGATCCAAGTTCCCTATCTGCTCTATCAATACCTGGGAAACGGAAAGGAAGGAAAATTAATATCAACTGACATTTCATACTTTGTGATATAATACACCTCACATAAAACTCATTTGTACAGATAACAGTGCTTTTATTTTACCTGTATGGCTGAGGTGTTGACATCAAACTTCTTGAAAATGGCAAAGGCCTCCTCAAAGAGCTCATTGCTGATGGCGATGTTTGCAATGTCCGGAGCATCATAGTTGTCTAATCTGTTAATGTACTCCATCACACGGGTGCGGTCTGCCTTGATGGCTGTCAATATCAGGAGGTTCTGGAGATTTCTGGGGGGACAAAAATAACAAAACTAACGACTTGGGTTGCTGCCCAGACACAAGTAAACCCTAGCTCATGATTAAAAACATCAAGACATAATTTCTGGTTTTGCTGAAAGTGGTAGCCGAGTCTAGTGCACCTGTGCTCACTGAAGACAGAGTTATCCAAGACAATCTTCTCCAGCAATTCAATGAGTTCATTGGGCAGATCTGCAGTCATGAAGGCCTTGACTGTGACAGACACCTCCTCTGGGTCCTGGGTCTCTGAGAGAGCTGTCTGCACCACCTGGGAATTAAATCAAATCAAATAATAGGATATTAGTAAGGATGAACTGGGACGAAAACTTCAAGTATTTGCCGTTGCAGAAAACCAATCCAGTCCACCACCTTTACTAAATGCCATAGATTTACTGTTACATTTGGGGTCAATAGAACATAATGACCAACATACACTGTAGTCCACATTTCCTGCATCAGAGACATCAAATCTGGTACCACTACATCTCTGGCCATACACAAGTTATCTTTCTTTCATTGTCTGCATCACTGAGGGGCGGGCCATGTGCGAAACCTGACCTGGTCAATGAGCTGTCTTCTGAAAGGGTTGTTCTCCTCCAGGACGTTTGCCCAGAGCTCTGGATCTTTCCGCCGTACCAGGTAGCGAGCTTCACTCTTGAACAACGAGTTCTCATTGCAGACCTGAATCAGATGATAAATGATCCTCCCATTAGTAGCATGAACAAAAACTTGGGTGTAAATAAGTGAAGAGGTGTGAAGATAAAGAACAGGTTCAGCCACACACATTGATGAGCTCCAGGTCACACTGTCCTCGCTCATAAGCCACGCAGGCCAGGTGGGGGTCTCTCTTCTCACAGTAGCGTCCCACCACAGCGCTGTCATAGAACGGGTTCTCCTTCAGGAAGCGCTCAGGGGTGTTGTTGCTGTCAATGTAGATCTTTGCCAAAGCATTGTGGGTAGCAGGCTCCTCACAACCATCATGGATGCGGGACTCCAGCCATGGCAACAAAAGCTTTAACCTGAGAAAAAGACATGATTTTAGGCACAGACATCCCATCACCCAAAATATACCATTTGAAGGGCACATCCGACAGTCTCATGATTGATTTTAGTTTTAGAAAGTTGAGTCTTCTGGAATCAAACCCTTAGCCGTGGTGATGTACATCCACCCAGCACAGGTACAGAACAGGAATAGAAAAACAAAAGTTATAGATCAGTTATTTTTAAAGTACCTGTTCCTCTTCTCAACCTCTTCCACCAGCTCATCAGTAGAAAACTGCCCTCTGACCACCATGATGAGGTTCTTAATGACATCCTCAGCACAGTCTACATCCAGCAGACCTCCTATCACCACCGGCAGACGACTGGGGTTCACCTGGAATTAAGGAGGACGAATCTCAAAATGAGAGCTCACAAACTAGTTGAAATTTGAAGATGAAGTAAATGATTTGGCAGTTAGTTAGGAATATCTAGCGAAGCCAAGACAATGGAGGGACTCTTGATCTTACTTTCTGCACGTAGATTTCTATGTACTTCTGCAGACTGTTGCGGTAGAGGTAGAGCACCAGGTCGTGGACAAAGTCAAAGCGATCACAGACAATGATCAGGGGGAGCTGGTCTGTAAGCTTTGCCTCCTGAATGGAAAATATTTACATGAGGAACTAATGTCAATCTGTGTACGATTCAGTTGGTGGTAAAAGGCAATCAAACTTTGGTATCAATTGATAGTCAACAACGCTATAAAATATTTTACCTTGAGGAAATTTTTAACCCTTTCTGGATCGTAGCAGTTGCTCTCTCTACAGATTCTCTCCACTTCCTTGATTTGGCCGGTCTTACAGGCAGCCTGGATGTACTTAAAATGTACGTCTGGTTCCTGGCTGAAGTTTACAATGGATCCCAGGAAGTAAAACAAGCCTTGAATAGACACAACATGGAGGAGAAATGGAGTGATGTTAAGTTCTTTATATTCATTCATTCACTCACTTTCATTTGTTTGTGAATGAATATGCACTGCAGTCGTTATTCTAAAGCTCCACATATAAGTACTCTGAGGGCTCAGGGGCATAAAACCACAAGAGAAGAGTCTCTGGATAATAGACAGTAACTCTTTGAATGCATACAGCCATTATGAAAGGAATATTCAGGAATGTTACAATTTCCAGTTGCTGTCGGTTTGGAGATTGGAGACTGCTGTAACCAAGCCAACCAATTGGATTTTTCTCATATAAGTCATGTTGAACAGTTCATAAATATCAGCATCCAAGTGGGGATTGTAGAGATCTACTTTTGTGTGATCTCTTTTTTTGACTTGCACTGTTTTATAAACTTCTGTTTGAATGCTTTCACGATGACAAAGAGGTCCTCATTTCTCCTCATGCGACGGTACCTACCCTCGTAACTCTTGAAGGACTCAAACAGCTCCACAAGTGTCTGAGTCCCGAGCTGCTCATGATACTTTGATGCTACCTGGACACACAGCTGCAGGTTCTGCCTTATGTTGGCAGACAGCATGGCCCTAAGACATTCCACTGAGTCTTCCACTGAGAGTGAGCCAAAGAAATTTACCAGCCACTAGAGGGGAAAATTAGAACAGGGGGAAAGTGAGGTCAACAGGTGATTTCATGCACCATCAACCATCAAAGAACAAAATCCTGTTGTTCACAAATAATGATCACAGATTTGTACCCATACCTCAGCGTTGAGCAGATGTGTGTGTACCACAGCACGCTTGATGTCATACAGGTCAGTGTAGTGTTCTAGAGCTCTCTGCAGCAGACCAGCCTTCTCACAGAGCTGGGCGACGTGGGCACGGTCATAGTGTGTGAACATCTGGTTCCCAAGGATTGCATCGGCTACCTAAAAAAGGCACAGGTTTACGTTAACATGTGCACGTCAACACATTCCCCACGATAACAGTTGTAGTCAGATCGATCAATGGTATACCTGAGGTGCGTGTATGAGGTTCATTTCAAGCAGCCGCGTCTGCAAGTGTCCCTCGGCCGGCTGGTTGTTCTTCAGTGCATCCAACAGGAAGGAGGTGCATTGCTGGACCAGAGTGCCCTCCATGAAAACATCCACAATCTATAGCCGTAGAACAAAGAGGGAGATGAGTGCAAGTGCACATAGTCAGGAGAAAGGTTACCATACTTAGTGTATGTACAGTTTATGAATGATTCAGCACACTTTGACCAGAATAACTTCTCTTCACAGGCCTGGTGACCACATGTTCTAGCACTTTGCTTTGTGTAGGAAGGCTACAGCGGAGAGACTGCTTTCTGCTAAGCTTAGGAAAGCATCAAGTCAGGCTTCCTGGTTAAAATGGGGACTGAGAAGAGAGATGATGTGGCCTTAAAAGGAGGGGCAGGGGTCACAGAGTCTGTGAATTCCTGGCATTGCTGGCACATCTGGCAAAACACAGAGTGAGGCTCCCACATTGGTTGCACTATGTGGATGTTTGTGTGTGTGTGTGTGTTGTGCTTGTGTGCACGTGTGCGTGTGTGTGTGTGTGTGTTGTGCTTGTATGCGTGTGTGTGTGTGTACATGAATGAAAGGGAGGCATGTGTAGGAGTAGGAGTGTTCATCAAGAGTAGGAGTTTCAGTATGTAGAGAAAGTGTCTAGGATGGTCTGGATGGTACAATATGTACCTGGTTGATGTTCGCCAGTGGCTCTTCATCCTGGACCAGCATCTGGGCAAACTGAAGTCCTTGGTCTGGACTGACACGCATCACATTCCTCAGCAAAAATACCCAGTCTGGAGTGTAGCCCACCTAAAAAAAGTGAAACATACAAAATGCATATATAGATAACCTAAAATGATCTCATACATTTAAACGTGAGAGAAAATGCATATTAAATAATAATACATTTGATCAGAATGCACAACAATCTATTCAAACCAATCAAGTGCGGAACTTAACGCAATATCTTTACCTTTTTGGCATACAACACTATCTTCTGGAACTGTCCGGTCTCGGCAAAGCACTGGATGACCTTATTCGGGACATTGGCTCTGAGATACACACTAAGGGCCAGGGTTGGGTCAGTAGCCTTCACCAGGTCTCCCAGCTCCTCTGAGCACTCCAGCTGCAACATTACATCACCCAGTTATTAGTATCCATGTTTGGAGACTTGCACAGGTTGGTGATGGCATCTCTAGCGTATATAAGAAGTCCACGTAAATACACACAATATGGGTACAGCGACTACTAGATACAAAGAAATCTGCTGAGAGGAACATTCCAATCCATTGCAATTTAATTTATTTTTATTGCAGCATATCAAACAGTTTCACTGTAATGTAATCCAAAAACAACAGATAAGACAAACAAGCAGACAGTACCATAAATTGTGTTAATTTGTGATACACAACTTGCAAAGTTGTGTAAACAGAAAGTGCGCTCTCCCTGCTCATTCCCACCAGAAAGGTGAAAGTATTCTAGACGTACTGTACTCCAGATTACTGTACCTGCACCTACAATTGAAAACTATATACAAAGACATAAATATACATTTATGACTCCTACATGGACCACTTTGGTTCTCTGACAGATTGTTAAGTTTATATCACCAAGCAATAAAATTGCTCAGCCCATGTGCAGACTTTATGCCTCACGGCCTCATTGTTGCTTGAATATGCTAGTATTACCTTGTCCTCCTTCAGCCATTTCTCCAGTAGCTGTTTGCGGCCCTGCTGGAGGACGGGCCTGCACAGCTCCAGAGACTCAAACTTGTTGAGCTGGCCCTGGTCCAGAAGGATGCCAAAATACTGCAACAGAGGTGAGGCCTGCCCAGGTTGGGCAGGAACACTCTGGAACTTCCGAATAGTCTCTGCCGTCCGCAAGATGCCCTGGAGGGAGGATGAGGTGAGAGAAGAATGGAGGGATTCGGTAAACTCATCTCATGTTTAAAGTGAGTTTATAGTACTCACACATAGCTCAATGAATCTCTGGATGTAGACGTACCTTAGGGGCAGAGGCAGCGACCTTAGCTGCTTCCGAGTAACTTCCCTGGGCAAACAGAGTGTTGAACTTTCTGGCAAAGAGCTCCTCGGCCCCAGCCAGGTTAGACCTCACAGCCATCCTCAAGCCCAAATCCGGGTTTTGCAAAACATTGGTAGCATAGTTCACGATATTCTCTTCTTCCACGCACACAGACAAAACCTGGAAAGAGGGTGTGAATACATGTACACACACAGCTTTAAAACTATCCCGCATAGAAAAATGCAATTTAAATACCATACCATCTTAATAGTTCTGTAAAGGGAATTTCTCACCTGTCCCTTCTTATTGACCCCAATGATTCCGGAGGTGGGTTCATGAGGGGAGGTCACAAAGATGGTCTCAGCACTGATTCGATTCATGTAGATACACACACCCGACTCCAGGTCATACAGGTGGATGTAGCCATATTTTGTGATCAAGTATATTACACCATGCTTAGCGCCAATCTGAGGAAAAAGATGAGAAGAAGAGAGTTCAAATTAAAGCAGGGTCAGTTAATTGACCTATTTGGATTGAGGTCATCACAATCATCACCATTTAATGCCTTTCAGGGATTCCTCCTTTAGATTTACTTCATTTAGATTTAGATTTATTCATTTAGCAGACGCTTTTGTCCAAAGCGACTTACATGAGAGGCTAGAAACAATTAAAGCATACATCAACCATTGGAGCAACCTCGAACTTAAGTGCATGAGCACCTGTTTCTAAATTCAACCAACAAGTGCAAGATGCTGTAAGGAATCAGAATAAAATACCGTCGTTAGTCATTATTCTTTTCTTTTTTTATATATATAGTGCAATATGATCAATACTCATGTTGTTAGTGCATTATGTCAATACAACAAAAGCTAAAGCTCGTCAACCTCAAAATAAACAAAGATAGTTAGTCATAGCTAGGATAGGATCAGGTATTCAGGTGTTCCTGAAAGAGCAGGGTCTTCAGGGGTTTCTTGAGGGTAGTGAGTGTCTCTGCAGAGCGTGATGAGCTGGGAAGCTCGTTCCACCGCTGGGAGTCTGGATGGAGAATTCATTCCACACAGTGGAGGCACCAACAGCCGCCGCTGATTTGCAGACTTCAGAGAGCGGGTTGGGGTGTATGGCCTGATACGTAACGCAAAGTGTGTGGGTGCAGATCCAGTGACTGCCCTGAAGACCAGCATCAAGGATTTGAACTTGACGCGGGCAGCTACAGGGAGCCAGTGGAGAGGGATGAATAGAGGCGTGACATGCACACGCTTTGGCTGAAAACCAGCTACATTCTCCTCACCTGCATGGCTACAGGAAAATCTGTCTGGGCCTCTGGAGGAAAGAACACATCCACTGCTTTCTTGGCAAATGGCTGGTTTCCTGCAGCTGGCTGACCAACTTCAATGATATGCAACTGGAAGACAAAAATCACACCCATGAGGAAATAACTACTGCAGACAAGCCAGACAAGAGAAATGAGAAAGGAGAAGAGTCCCAGTGTAGTCTAAAGTGTAGACTATAAAAGGACCACAGAACACCACAACCTGCCTGCCAAGTAACACCAGAAGCTGCTGTCTTGCCATTTCTGAACAGAAATAGCAAGACGGCTTCTGAATATATCTTGATGTATTGTGTACATATAGTAGCACCTTGAACTGCACTTTGATAATTCCCTGCACTTTGAACAAATGTTTTTGTTGTTTTTATGTTGGTTCCTATGGTCAATGCATTTATTACAAATGGCAAATACATTTGAAACTTGAAACAGACAGGTATACCTGGCAGCTCATGCTATATTGAAAACTGCCATTTAACTGTAAACATCTTTTAACTTTCAGAAGGCATTCAACCCCTCTCAGGTCTTTATACACAAACCGCATATTAATATATATATTGTGAAGACGTGACGAACCCCTTTGAACATTTAGTAGGTCGATTAAAGCAGAAGACTAAAGAAATTATGTTAAGCTAAATAAATCCCCTCACCTTTCCTCCTGCTGGAGACCGAACCGCAAAGCAGAAGAGGGTGGAGGATTTGGCATTTCCCTCCACCTTGAACTCTCCGAAGGCTGCAGCGTGGCCCTCAATGGGCTGGGACACCTTCCTGTCGACGGAGTACAGCTGCATGGCTCCAACTACACGGTTTTGCTGCAGAGCAGACGTAAGAAATAGAGAAAGTAGAGAGATTAAAATGAAAAGCTTTTGAAAGGGGTGAGGGAGCATACAGGGGAGTTAACGGTCTGCTGGCTCAAAGATCTTAGGAGAGATTTTAAAGCTGCAAAGGAAACTGGCACAAAATCACCTATCATGGTATCTAACAGAGTTTTCAACCATTTCCATAGGTCAAAAGCAATACTATTACCGGTCCACGGTTTTGAAAGTTTCTTGTGCTATTCCTTTACACTGAAGGCTTTTCTTTTTTTGGTCACAGTGTGGAAGCATTTTTCTCCACAAATCCCATGGGCCTCATTTTATGTTGAGGTTTTACTGGAGCTTGGTGCACTACATTCCTAATAGTAATTATTGGTTAATATTTTACCATTAAAAGTTATTATCAGTTAGTTATAAGTAATGGTTGAAATGTCACATTCGACTACATTCAACCATACTGAACATACATTTTGCACAGTCTGACACTTTCATGCATCATAACGCTTGGACGTGTGTGTTTTTATACCTGTGCAGAGATCCCTATCAGCAGTAACCACTTCTGTTGTTCGTCAGTTCTGTAGTTGATGATCTGACATCCCGCCAGACTGGCGTGCCGATCAAATACTTTGGCAGGCTGGGAGTCCCCCTCCATGCTCCAATGATAGACGGCCGTGTCGGTCACCAAGGCAACAGTATTTACAGAGATCCACTTCCAGAACATGACCTCCTCTGTCATGGTGTGAGCCTTCATCTTACTCTTCATCTCAATGTTGAAGATCTGTAGGGTCTTGGCAGCTGATGGGTGAGAATTAAAAGATGTAGAAGGAAGGACATGGTGAGAGAAGCAACAGCCCAACAACAACTTTTAAAGCTTTTAAAGCTGAGCTCTGTGAGTGATACAACACATGGCTAACAGGCCCTTTCATTAAACCGTGGAAGCACGAGTGAAGCTGGGCCAAATGGAGAGGTTAATTTCAAAGGGTTTCATAGCAGACTGCTTCCAGGGTGACTAACTCATCTACTCATCACAGAAAAGTCACATTTTCAAAGAGCATCATAAGAAATTCTGCCTGACCTGTATATTACGCTTTACACAAGTGTAATTTGACAGTGAGCGAGCGAGGGGCAGTAAAAATAAATGTGGACTGGATTACTTCTAGTAGGAGTGTGACCATTTTACCATTTGTTCCAAGTGTGGAACCGCATTTTAAAATAAAAGTTGCGTTGAAAAACATAATTATTACAATGTGTGTCCACAGAATGATCAGTATATGCAAGACAAATTGCGATTTTGAATTTAAGACAAGACAGATTTGTAGTACAAATTGAAATGGTCACAACACAGCCTATTCAATAGAAGATATATATTAGATATATATTGATTTTTGAATGATTTTGTCAAGTGCTGAACATGTTTTGAATCACAATTGGAATTCTTGTAGTGTATGCTGCTTTTAAAGTTCACAGGTATAATGAAGAAACATGCTTCTGGCTCCTGAATGATTGCATAGCTGTGATATTAATGCCACAGCAGCAGGTGAGATCATACATGGACTCTGTAAGTCGGGGACAAAGTGAAGTTGTTTTGCAGACCACCATCAACACAATGATATGGCATACCTTGAATCCTGCGAGGAGAGATCTAGACACGGATATGACCGCCTGGCGCATGCTCACACAGGCGTGCAAATAGACACACACATAGTGGCCCAACTCTTTTCAGTGTGTGATATCTCATGATGCATACCACACATACACTCTACCAGCATACAACAAGTCATGCTAACACATGTATAGTTCTCATAAAAGTAAATGTGCCCGCTGGTTAAGTTGTGGTGATGTACGGGAGTGTTCATGTGTCACTTTTGCTTATGAATAAGCCAAACTGTATTTTGCTTGGTTACTGATCTAATACTTGGCAGGGATATGAGGGTAGCTTTTATGAGAGAGACATGGCTACTGTATCATCACAACAGAGCGCCAGACGATCAGACAGATAGAAAGCAACTCACCGTCTGAGAAAGAGCAGAAAGCAGGGGAGAGAAAGCAAAGTGTCAATCAGAGAGTTAGAAGTCGAGGAAGGATTGGCCATGGGGGAAGAGAGAAGGGACATATTATTCTCAGAAGGGAAAGGGGGGGAAAGGAGAGAAGCATTACAGCTAAATCAACCTGATCAGAGCTTGCGTTTGTGCTGCAAGGGCTGGATTCAGAAGCAGAAAATCAATGTACACGACCAATTTAGCTCATTCAAGCAACAGAACTGAGTGCACTCTACATATTTATAGCATGGGAAAAATAGAGCATTAGTCATCTCTGGACCACACTATCCCCCACAAACACTAAAAGCTGTTAAAAAAACTAAAGGAAAAAAAGCTAAACACAACAATATGGCATGAGTCGCTTGCAATTTGAAACAGGCATCATTCCATTAGGCCGGGAAGTTAACAGAACCACTCCGATCCCTTTACTGTAATACTATTTATGCAAATGGTGTGTTTTCGCCAACAACAAGCACAGACTGGCGGTCAGTGGCGGTGTGTCCGTTTGCTTGTGAGGTTGAGTTATGTCTACCTTTAAGGGCGATGACCTTGCTAGCAGGGTTCATGATGGCGCTGTCAGCGGAGATTGGTCTTCTAATGGGATTAGTCGGGTCGGACATGTCCACGATCACCACCTGGTTCTGCTCGCCCACCTTCTCTCTGATGCAGATGAACTTGTCCGACTCCATGGTCAGGTAGCTGAATCCGATGTTGGCTGGATTCACTCCCAGGTTCTGCAACTGCAAAATTGCAAACAACGGAAACATCAGCAATATTAATGAACACTCATACTCATACAAAAGAAACAGCAGTAGAACTGTAGCAGAGCTGGAGGTGCCCACATCTTAAGATGAAAATAAAAAAAGTATTGGAATATTCCTAGCTGGAGGACTTTAAAGGTTCTGAAGGAGTCCAGCGTCCATCATGAGAGCTAAAAATGGAATGGGAAAATAAACATGGCAGTTACTGACATTTGACTTGAAATAATAAAGTGTAGCTAGCTGAGCAAAACGGTGTTTCCATCAAATTAACGGTAGTTCGGCTCCAGTTTTCCAGTGATATAATATTGAAGGATTGTTTCTCAGACAGGAGGCTTTTTGTGAATAGAGCCAGGGAACAAATATGCACACAGCAGATAAAAGGATAAAAACTCAACAGAGCTTAAAATAGCTGGAAATAATATCCTGTTGCATATACAGTACTGCACCCTTTTAGGTGCGACATTTAATGACAGAAAACCTATGCTTTCAAAGAATAAAAAACAATGATACGATTTAAATACTGATGATTGCCTTTTTATAGCAATACTTTTTAAACAACATCTTTAATTATCTGTAGCCTAATAACTATTTAGCCAGCCATGTTAAACAGCCACTGGTGAGAACTACGTCTCATTATTATCATCAGATCTGGTCTAGAGTTTCCCCAGGCAAATCCGTTATACCAATGAGTTAATATCTGGATCCGCCATCAAAGCACCATGTACAAATCCATTTAATTTCTAGACCTGACGATCCTGTGAGTAGGTCAGTGTTAACTGTTAACACCTCCTAGTATGACTTATGGTAGTAGAATCCAATCTGCATGCAAAACACTTGTCACGTTCAATTAGCGCCAAACAGAGAAATTCTTGTGTACATAATCAAATTGGACCAAGCCGAGAGAACAAATCAAACCATGTGGCCCTTACTGATGACCAGCAGCCTCTATTATACAGTCTGCGGCAAGAGGAAAGGAATCTTCACACTACTCACTATAGGACAGTACTATCTGCCCATTGGCCTCTAGTCCAAGAGAGCCAACTCCAAACTGTAGTGCCCTTCTAAATCACTTCCAAAAGCACAATAGAAAAGATATAAACATCCTGGTCAGGGTGCACAATGGGCTATAGTGATCATTCTGCACAGAAAGGTTGTGGTGGGTCCCTGTAATGAATCATGTCCACGTCAAAGGAAACCTCCCATATTGACCGAAACGAGGTCAGAGGCTTGCATCTTCATATAGACATAGTCTGTCTGTGTGAAGTTATGGGGAAATATGAGAACAAGCCTTCGAAACAAAGAGGGCACAGATGGGATCCGCACTCACACATACACCGCATCTCTCCAAGTTGCTCAGCCATCTCTGGGATGGGAAGGGAGGAGGGCCGCACTAAAGACAGCAGAGGTAAAACATGAATGAGTGTGTGTGGGGTGGTTGAGATAATGTCATGGATGATATGGTCTGGAGTGTGTTTCACAGCGTGAGGGATAGTCTGGATGGAACCTGTCGTGAAAATTGAAGGAGGGAGGTTCATGGAAAACCAATGTCTATTCAGCACACTTCCAGTAACTCCTGCCTTGAGCAATATACGGGTTAGGGTGGGGTGGCTGACTCACCGGAAGAAAGGAAGATGATGAAGAAACCCCTTAATTTGTACACACACACTCTACGCGCACGCTCTAAACTTTCTAGACTAAATCACTATTTAATGACCACCTAATGTACCCAGTTGAAAACATACACTTTATCAACAATCTACTGTCTGTACATAAACACTGA
>OMKR01027101.1:1393-21579 GCA_900302355.1 Cyttopsis rosea | reverse complement strand
CGCCCTCGATGTGCTGCAGGGTGCGCTCCTCGCCCGCCACGCTGTCGTCCAGAGCCTTGGAGGGGGGGAGGGATATAAGTTAGTATTAGAGAGGGGGAGTGCATTGTTATGCAAACAGCTATGAATATATGAATAAAAATACCAACAATAAATAAAGAAGAACAAAATAATAAATATTATAAAGGGGGAAGAATTTGGGTGTGGGGGGGATTACTAACCCTCCCAATAAATATTTAAAAAGTAGGGATGAGTATTGGGAAGAATCTCACGATTCAATTGAAATAATAATAATAATACTAAAGTTGGCAGTATGCAAATTAGCAAAGAAATTACTAAAAAATAGAAAATTTGTCAATATACAATAAACGTAAAAATGAACAATAAACAATACATTAAGAATTTAAAAAAAATATATAGAAGAAACATTTTGCAATATACTGTATAATGAAGCCAAAAATTTACAATAAATAATACACAGCCCTAATGTAAAAGTACTAATGTACTGACGTAGCACGGTGGTTATCCTTTTAAAGAAGCCATATTATGCTACTTTTCAACAAGTTAATATAGGTCTATGATGTCCCCACAACATGTCTTTGAAGTGTTTTGCTGAAAATACCACTCTCTAACCTGTGTCTATATTTCCAGGCTCTGACAGGCTGATTCAGTGTGCGTGTATGCGTGTGCTTGTCTCAGTGTGCATGTGCCATGCCCACCCCGGAACTGTTTCTCCCACTTCAGTATGAAGAAGATAAACATTCACTATTTCCACCTCATCAGTCCACCAAAATCGGCTTCTGAACAAATTTGATGCGAGAAATAGGCAATGCAGTTTCTGAATCTTCACTCATATTACATCTACAAGGCCTAATTTAAAAGTTAGTTTGACTTTGCCCGTGTTGTCCGGAGCAGCGTGGACTGCACCGCGGGCTCCAGCAGCTCCATTCGCTACCCGTTACTCAGACGGGGGGCGGTTCTAATTCTAATGTGACAGAAAACTTGAACAGCGTGTTTTAGGGCTTTTTTTCTACCGAGGCAGAGCAATTAAAAACACATTGCCACACTGGGTTGATCAGACACCCAAATGAATGTGCACAAGCACTGAAAAAGTGGGTTTTTCATAATAGGTCCCCTTTAAAGTGCTTCTTGGGACTGTAAGTGTTAGGGCATTACAAAAATGAAGGGGAAGTGGAATCAATAATCCCAATTTGCCGGCATTTCGAGGTTCACAATTCTCTAATTTTAGCGATTCTGACATTTTGTCTTTTCATGTTTGTCCAGGCTTTGAAAAGGGAAGCTGGGGGATTGAAAAATGACTTTGCCACCCCCCCACCCCTTTTTCAGTTAAGTCAGTAGAAAAAAAAATCTAAATTCAAAGTGAAGTCCCATAAAAACCCAATTAGTCCTTCTTTGTAATTAGTTGTCGGAAAGGAAAAGTAATTTAATATTGTCGTCGTACTCCCCAAAATCGTTTAAACACTTACATTCCACCAAAGTGCCAAGTAATTTCTTTTTTTCTTTTCTTTTTTTATAAAACCACCTCTGGTTGTGTTAACGAGTTTTAAAGCCAAATTAAAGTGATTTCACGGACACCGCCGCGGGGTGAAAAGGGGGCGATGATAGACTGATTGTGAAGCTGTACAGACAATCCATTTCAGAGATTTTGATTCTTCATCTTAACTATTGTCCCAGGTTAATGAACCCACTGACTCAATGTCAAAAGATCCAAGCGCGGCAGCTACTTACATGGATCCTCCCAGTGATCAGCATCCTAATTCCCACCGACATGGACCCTTGACATTCAGGAAACAATTTGCACCACAAAAACCCCAGACCCGTTTCAAAACTGGAGAGGTAGAACTCTTCAGGTAGATTTTTTACATTTATTAATTTCCCCCCCTCAAGGGCCAAAACTATCGGCAGGGTCAATGGAAACATCTGTCGGCCCAGTTTGACTTTACGGTGACTTTTGCTCACTTGCAAGGCTTTGAGGCGGTTCTCGGCCGTGTCCTCCCGCTCCAGCAGGTCGGTCAGCTCCTTGGTTTTGGACAGAAGCCACGACTGGAACCTCTGGACGCAGCCCTGGTATGCCTGGTGCTCCTCGGCGATCTTCTGCAGCAGGGACAGGCGCTCCTGGTGGAAGAAAGTCAGTGTAACTTGAGAGAAGTGACGCAAGATTCGCAAACGATTAGTTCGGCGTGAAATGACTCTTGAATCGCAAGTCATTCACAACTCAGATCTGAACCCACTCTTCTGACTCATTACACCAACTGAATCGAACGAAGAGTCGGAAAATTGAACAAATGTTTTTATTGAGTCACTCGTAAAGACTCATCTCCACAAAGTCAAACTTTTCATCGCTACTTGAGAGCATTGCGTTCCGTTGACTCAGTTGGGCCTCGCAAATGTGCAAACCTAGAGGTACGAAAGATTGATAGAAGTGAGGTAGGAAGAAGCAGGGAAAGAGTGTGTGAACCTGATATTAGCTAACAAATTCTTTCCACATTCAAAATTCCAGAAGTTCCAGGAGCTCATAAAGAAAGCTCATAAAGACGCTTCAGAGTTTCCCAGAGTTCAGAGTTGGGTGCAAAAGTAGAATCAATCATTTGTGCTGTCTTCGTTCCGGTTGGCTTTCATGGTCCTCCAACTGTTTCTCTCAGTTGAGTTGTTCATATATTCTTTCTCCGCTGCATCTCTTTGTCACCTAGCCACATGTGCGTTGTCTTCCCACTCCTCATTTCCCTTCAATCATCCCTTCCAAAACCCTTGTTCATCATCAGTCTTCCATTGGACTAGGGATGCACCGATACCATTTTTTCAGACCGAGTTCGACTACGAGTACTCACTTTTGGGTACTTGCCGATACCGAGTACCGATATGAGTACTTTTAAAAAATACTGCAATTTTCAGTTACCACAATAGTGAGATTGCTGATTTTGACACTGTGTTTTTATTAGTGTTCATAATTCACTATGGAACAATAATAGAACATGAAACTGTCCCTGAGTTCCAATAAAGTAAAATACAACATGGAAAGGTCACTGAGTTCCAATAAAATAGAACATAAAATTGTCACTGACTTCCAGTAAAATAGAATATGGGACTGTCACCAAGTTTCATTGTAATGCAACCTATAACTCTCACTGAGTTTTAGTAGGACACTACATATAACATATAACATGGAAATGTCCATTTCTATTTCTATTTTATTTATATGGTATTTGCCATTCCAAAATGAATTGCAACCATTGCAAAAAATTTTTTATAATAATAAATGACCGACTCTTCTCACTCTCGTTCACTCAAAGTCCTCCTTCGCTCACGGTGTATTAAAGGTGCAGTGTGTAAAATTTAGTGGCGCAAACTTGGCAGAAATGGAATATAATATTCATAAGTATGTATTAATTAGTGTATAATCCCATGAAAATAAGAATCGTTGTGTTTTTGTTACCTTAGAATGAGCAGTTTATATGTACTGTACACGGGAGCCGGTCGCCTCCACGGATGCTGCCATGTTGCACCGCCATGTTGCTACAGTAGCCCAGAATGGACAAACCAAACACTGGCTCTAGAGGGGATTCGCTTAGAAGGGGAGGGTGATGGGAGATTTATTCAGTTGGTTGCAATCTGTAACCTTACTGCTAGATGCAGCTAAATTCTACACACTGACACTTTAAACCAACTGAATCAAATCAAACGACTCCTTTTACTGAGTGACAAGAACAGTCTCAAAAAAAGAGTCTAACCTTTCATCGCGAGCGGAGCTCGTACACTAGATGCTCCGCTGTAGTGACAGCAATAGATACGCAGTCTGCACAATTTTGGAATATTGTTTTGTATCGTTTGGGCTGAGCAGAGCTTGCATTCCGTTGTATTTTTATCTTCTTTGTTTACCTCCAAACAGCCGACATTTTCTTTCTTTCGCTCTCTTTTTTGAGTGTCAACTACGCAATTATGTTACATTACGTTGGTATCCAGGTTTGAGTATTGGAGCATTTTTACAAGTACATGAGCACAGTATCGGGGCATCCCTACACTGGACCCTCTCAGGATGTGTCCCACATCCTCAAACTTTCTCTCTGCAGAAAAGATATAGGACTCAATGATACTTTTCTTTACTGTGACGTTGATGTTGCTTCTCCCAGGTTCTTCATTCTCCAAGGAAGCCATTTTTGCTTGTCCAATTCTGCATTTAATTTCCATCTTCATAGATCCAACTTCCCAACTATTTGTATTTGTGCACTTGCTCTAATTCTGAATCCTCCAGTTTAATTTTGATCTTCTCAATTTCACCTTTTCCATTATCATTGCTTTGGTCTTTTCGCTGTTCGATGCCGTTCCGTATCTCTCATAAGCCTGATTTACACCTTCTAACATTTCTTGGAGTTACTTATTATTTTGTCCACAAAATGTGACTTTGTATCCTAATAGACCAGGGGTCGGCAACCGCAGCTCCAGGGCCGCACACAGGTCTTTGACCCCTCCCCAGTGGCTCCCTGGCTATGACAAAACATTATATATATATAAAAATTAAAAATAAAAGTTATATTTTTAAATTATCATTATTCTTTATGAACATTATTCAATTGTAAAAAACATGTATGCCAAAGCCAAATAACAAAGTTTTCATAAAATAAGTACTTAAGGTCGCTAGATTCTGTCAACCATTCTGTTTGCAGAAACTGAAACTAGAATGCCACATTATCCATAAAATTTTGGCTCTGTCAAAATAAAAAAAAATACAAAAATCTGTCTCTTCAGGTAATAAAGGTCGCCCCTGTAGCAGACCATCCAATCCATAAATCCAAAAGAGTTGCAGCTAACGTTTCAAATTCAGTATTGGTCTTCCCTGAAGATTGCTTCAGACACAAGGTATGTTGAATAAAACAACAGTAAAGGGTAACTACATTTTTTACAATGACAACAACCAAGCCCCCCACCGACAATAGCATTTCTCCGTGGAAAATGTTGCACTTCACGAGTCGTTTCTGTTTTTGCACCATGGTTCGTTTGGTTACCTGAAAGAATCCTGTGTTAGACTTTCTTTTTTTACCGCGAGCCTTTCCATTCCACCACGGAAATTTGGAGACAAACACGCAGTAACAGTGGGGAGTGCTCGAGATGTATTTAAAAGAAAAAATTTCAAAAAAGCAAGCAATGGGAGGGCGCTTCTAAAGAGCATCATCTAATTATCTTAATCAAAACCTTGTCGTGCAGAAACAATAGTGACGCGATGGTGCCCCGTTGCTCGGCCACCAACCTTGTGGCAAATGAATAGATGAAAGTCACATAAATAGAAGACCTTGTGATACGGGCACGGAGAAATGACTCAACGTGGGCTTGTCTGAATTAGAATATGTCCTTCGGCGCAAATAGAGTAATGCGACTTACATTTGTTATTTCATCGTTTATTGTTTGAAACGACTGAATCCTAAAATCTAAATTGACCAAGCTTACATGACCTGCTTAACAGCTTCTTTTCCGCACCCAGGCTGCACGTAGATCTGATTATAGATGCACAGAATGCAGAATAATTAGCAGTTTGGTTTGCATTTGCTGCTGTTTAACCATTCTCATCCCCGGGGAGGGGGGTATCCCAACACAATAGGAAATGGAAAGAGAAGTTGCGTGAGCTCTTCACAACAGCTTTAAATTCAGAATGACCTCCGGTTAAAATGCAAATTGCGACCCGAATGATCCCCGAGCCCTTTCCAACGCTGTGCATTAATTCAAAAACAACCGAAGGAAGAAAAAAATAAAAAATAAAATAAATTCTATGCAAATCGTACTGATTCAGTTGCAACAAGTGCAACAGCCAGCACACAGCACAGATATGGACACCCACACACGCACACACACACACCTGGCCATCCACCCACAGCCATTCAGTGAATATACAATTTGGCCACAATAAAGTTCTTCTACTTGCCTTTCATTACAACAAACAAGTAAATCGTACAACCTATTGAGAAAACCACTGCCTTTATCAGGGGTAGGGGATGGAATTGTAGGTAGGAACGGTGTAGAAACCACTTTCTACACACACCTGATATCAGAACAGTTTAGCTTCATCCATAGACATGTGAGACATCTGACTTCCTTCTGGTTTTCGGGCAGAAGGGGGTTTCTCTGAGAGTGAAGCATCATCAGCAATGCTCTCTCAATGTCAACCGAAAGCTAGCACAACAGGTTTCCGTTTCATACATGTAAACATTTCCAAAATCAAGTGGAACATAGGCACCTCTCAGTGTCAGGTTCCCGTGCTCGGCTGTATGAAAAGAAAGGCTTCAGCGCATCACATGCACGACCAACCATAACGTTTGTCGTCAGCCCAAAGAGTATAAAAAAATACCAGAAGGCCAAAATAGCTGTTAGATTCTTCGCTAGTGGAAAATCGCTTAATCTACCAACAAAGGTTGCTTAGATACACTCCCGTTTGAACTCCACAGTACAGAGAACCCAAGCACTAGGTTTGCGTCTAATGGGTCTTTGCATTTGGAAACACACATACCCAGTACCAGTTAAAACTTTGGACTCATTCAAGAGTTTTTCTTTATTTTTTACTATTTTAATATAATAGTAATAATAGTGAAAACATCAAAACTATGAAATAACACATATGGAATGATGTAGTAACCAAAAAATATATGTATATATTTAGATTTTAGATTCTTCAAAGTAGCCACCCTTTGCCTTGATGACAGCAACAGTATGTGTTATTTCATAGTTTTGATGTCTTCACCATTATTCTACAATGTAGAAAACAGTAAAAATATGTCCAAACCTTTGACCGGTACTGTATGTCCACTGTATATCTGTACAGAAAAACTCAATTCATCAGACACTTACTCCTCACACTGCACATGGTGTATATATTGTCAAATTTTTTGGTTTGAATCAGAGGTGGAAAAGGTTCAGAAGTCCTGCCATGTTTTTGCTCCACGCAGGCTCTGATCAGCTGATTCCACTCTTAATTGGACCGCAGAATTTATGCCAATTAGTAAATCAACATGGTTGACTCAAAATCCCAGAGTGGAATCTTACTTTCTGAACCTGGATTTTCCAAAACGGTTTGGATAAGATTGTATTTCCCCTAATTTCTTCTACTCAATGGACCAGCACTGCGCTCATTTGCACTCCTCCATGAAGGAGGACTTCACCCTGTATCTTTATCTTACCTCTGCCCGGTCTCGGGTATGGCTGTAGGCCTCCTGCAGCGCCTCCTGGGCAGGCGGTGCCACACTAGGGTCCTGGGTGCGGCTGTGCAGGGCGGCGGCCTCGTCCAGCAGCCGCTCCAGCAGCGCTGCCTGGCCGTGCACGTCACTCACAGCCACGCGCTGGTGGTCCACCTGCCACAGCTTTTCGCGGGCACCCAGCTGCTGCTCCACGCCGGCATCCAGCTGGCAGCGCAGCCGGGCCAGCCACAGTTCAAACTCCTCGTGGGCCTTCAGGTACTCGCTCCAGTGCAGCCACACCCACTCAATGCGGCTGTGGGGGGGCGACATGGGTGGGATGAGAAGGGGGGCGGGGAGGTTATACATGTATACTTCATTCCATTGGAAGCCGGAAATCAGTAGTTCTGCCAGTTGAGCCGCCATGTTGCTGTGACGTCAGGTCTGTTATCTTGGCAAACTCGAGACCAAGAGATCTGTCCCGAAATTCCAACTTGCAATTCCGACTTCAATGGCCATTCATTTGCACTTTTCCTAGTAGGACGTCGAATTTTTCCAAGTTCAGCATTACCATCCAGCCACACCAGTGTTGACAATGATGATTCACACCGAATTCAATTTCAACGCAATAGTCATAATCAGTGGATTCGCTCTCGCTAAAGGAGTAAAGTCGTTGCTAAGTGTTTGTGTTCAAATCTTTGTTTGTCAACTTTAGCACACAACGTCAACCAATATAAAAGAGGCTTTGGCTCTGTTGACCTGTCCATTGGCGGTGCATTGGAGGGAGATCATTTTTGTGTAGTCAAATCATCCTTTCTTTAATCAGATGGCCGTGGCATTGCAGTTAGTCAGGAGGCTGTAATCACATTTCCTGACATGTGCGTTTTCTTTTTCATAGCAAACTAGCTAGCTTTCTAACCAACTGTATAGCACCGAATCCCGGTGTGGTCACAGCCTTACACTCAAAGGTTGGAGGGATACCTTATCAATTCTGTGGTTTTGGATAGATGAAGACAAAAGTGTTGTTGTTGCTCTTGCGAGCTTTGAGGACCATAGGAGAAAATTTATTAGACTTAAGCCAAAACATCCCCGTGAACCACATCCGTTATCAGTAGTCGAGGCTGACAAGAACTCATCACTCATGTGGAGTATTGCACTTGTTTCACTGAAGTATGAGGTTGTTCAAGTTAAACAGCTTTTATATTGGTATTCATCAATGCAAGTTTTTTTTCTGGAAGAGGCAGACGTAATGAATACTCAACCTTGGGTTCTTGTCAAAACAGAGTACTGAAGCGAATACTGATACTTTGTTATAATACAAGTGAGATTACTAATTTAAACTGTCACCAAGTTTCAAAGAACATGATCTCGCTTTGAGCAGAGACATCATATAGGTTGGCATTGGTTTGAGGAAATGGTGCTTTTCTACAAGTACACGAGTAAATTAAAGACCAGAATCCTGACATTAAGATTATCATTGTGTTTATTTAATAACCAGTGTCTAATTTGCCACCTCGATGTGCCATTCATGGGTAAAATTAGCAACCAAAGAACACCATGATTCCTTAGCTCTTTTTTAGTTCCTTAAAATTCCTATTTTTGTTTTTCACCCAGCCAATCTTGCGAAAAACGCCCTCAAATGACATATTACACACCCAAAGGTAGAGGGCACACCTAAGTTTACAAACAGAGATTAGAATTCCTTTAAGGTGAATATAAAATGGCACCTGTGGCAGTGGATGATGTAGGTGCAGGTCTCCTCCCATTGGCCCTTGAGGACCTTGAGTTCAGCGTGAGTTTGGCTCCTCTGCTCTTCGTCACCGCCCTGCAGGAGTACCTCCGCCGCCACCAGCACCATGTCCATCAGCACGCAGCCCTCGTGCTCCGATGCGTGGATTTTCTACACGGCCATAAGCACAGCAGCCATGTTTTTTTAAATGTTTGTTGGTATTAACATGGCTTATTTCTATGGGAAAGAACAAACCTACATATACACACACACTAGCTGTAAATTTCTTTTCTTTTTTTCTTATGCCAATACAAATTTCACACGCAGAAATTTGCACCCAAGCACAGAATTACAGGTCATTCCGGGTCCATAATACAAACTATGGAAGCATTTAGGGCTTAAACATAAGTACTTCAATGGAACTTTTACTTGATCATTATAAAAAAATATCGCCAAACATTATCCTGAATCTACATCTATTGTGTATTTTTTATGTATTTTTGATTAATTGTATTTACATGGCCTGAGTTGGCCTTAAGTAGTCTTTAGTCATAACTAAAAAATGTATCTGTATCCTAAATTAATGCAGATAATTGCTGTATTGTAATACTAATAGTATCAAATGGGGAACTCCAGTCTCTAATACACACGTACAGCATTATTCACTCATATATGGAGGCCTAGTATCACATCTCTATTTCTCAGAGAAGACTCCGGGAAGGAGGATATTAGAAACGCTCGCTCTCATCCCCTTTCACCACTTCCCCTTCAAAATACAACAGAGGAAATTAGAGTGTTTGAGCTTGGCCGCACCATCGCCCCCTTTAAGATCATAACAAAACAAAACAAAACTGCTAGAGATCGATGCATGAACCAAACCAACCCGCTCCTCGATGGGTGGGGCAAGGTGTAATTTGTCATCTAACTGTGGGATCGTGCTGTTTTCCTACGCAGTCATATTTTCCTTTTGAGCCTTCAGTTTCAAAGGGCTTCAAGATCAATCAATGAAAACACCAAAACCTTAGAAAACACCTTAGAAGATTAAAGTGAATGAAGAAGGCTGACTACATAGCTTAGAAGTCTACAACTAATAAGAAGTTTCCCAAAAGCCCTAGATGTAGGAGGCATTTAAGGCTCAATGAAACACTGAAATCCAAATTGACCAAAATAAGCAAATGCATTTGACTAAAATCAGACAAACAATTGTTATAACTGACAAACTTTGATGCATTTCAAAGACTAAAGAATAACATATGTATATATACACTGTATGTATGTATGTATGTATATATGTAATGATATAATATAACAACACAAATATCCAGAATTTCCCCACAGGGAATTGTAGGGAAGTGTTATATAATCTTATAATTACTAAATTTAACAAATAAGCATTTTAGTCAAAAGCTAAAGCCAAAAGCTGACTCTTCATTGGCAGCCTAAATGGTAATGGTAGAACACTTCCTGTCCTGTCCCTGACCACGACATGGACCCACCACCTGGAATTAGTCCCCGGGCGCCGACGAAGTGAGGGCTGCCCACTGCTCCTGGCTGCCCCTGGAGGAAGGACGGCCAGGATGGGATAAAAGCAGAGACTGTATCTCATCGTTCGCTACTCCTGCATGTGTGTGTGTGTGTGTGTGTGTGTGTGTGTGTGTCACCCTCCGCATGTGTGTGGTAAAAAAACGTGTGATTAATAAATCATTCTTAAGATTCTTCTTCTTAATTATATTGAGATTGATATAAAGTTTTTGTAACAAAAGTAACTTAAACTTTACTTCCTGGGTGTTTTGTGGTTGTCGTTTTTATGAACCGCCACCGAGGTTTGACAACCTCATTTAGTGGGGGTCAAATTGGCCCCCCTGACACTCAACAGGTGGAATGTATATAAATCAGCATAGGTTAGAGATCCTGAGACATTTAGGGTGGTAATGGGGAGTGTTACTGTGTGTGTGTGTGTGTGTGTGTATGTGTGTGTGTGTGTGTGTGTGTGGTGGTCCTTACCTCCGTCTCCCTGAGCCTGGCCTCCAGTGCGTCCCGGGGACCCTGGGTGTTGTCATTGGCCCGCAGCCTCTCCTGGACGGCCTGCATCCAGGCCAGGGCGGCCTCCAGGCTCTCCCGGAACTCCTGCTGCTCTTGCTGGGTCATGAGACCTGTCACATTGGAGGGACAGGGGGATGGGGTTAAAGGTTACATTTCATTTCAAGACATATTTATGAGCGTCACCAGACTCTCTCTTTCTCTCTCTTAATATATGGACACAGATAACGACGGATGGGTCAAGTCTAACTTATTAGTGTTAAATAGTGATAAAAAGTAATAAAGCAATCGAGGCCTAGAATACACGTTCAACCAAACGCAGCAGCATGGTTCCACATAGTCGCAGCGTTTCTAGAAACACTAATTACGAGTAGGCATTAAACGAACACACTCCCTTTATCAAAGAGGCTAGGGGGTACAAATCCATTAACGGCAAAGAATAAATAAACCCTGTGTTTTTGTGTCTGGAGTCGAATTTTGTAAATCACCAGCATGGCAGTGTTGATAAGATGCGTAGGCGACGGAGCAACGATGCAAAAAAACAAACAAATACAAAGGAAAATGAAGGGGGGAAAACTTGTATACATTTTTACATTAAAAAAGTGGGGATTTGTTCATTGTTGATAGTATGGAAGTTTAACTGTATGGAACTTCTTAAATCCCTAACGTATGAGGGTAAATGACAAATAGTAAAAGAATATATTGAGCATTCATAGTTTTTTATTTTGGAAAAATATGCATTTTGTTTATTCACATGTTTGAAGTGGGCCGGTACTCAACGGTAACCGCAGTACCGGCACTTCTACGTTTTACTCTTTTGCGTACGATGACTTTTTCTTGCGCACTGGCACTTCTCACAAGTGGAGATATTGTAAAATATATCATATTTTATTGAGTCGGAGCGAACTTTAAAAAAAATTATTAGAACGCACAAGCTGCGAGCGGGCTTAAGCTGCGAGTCCCACCCCCCGTCCTCTGCTCGGGCGTACTTATACGTATACAGTTTTTTTTCTATTTTACATGTGTCTTCATATCTAGTTTATTTGAATGATGACTGTTTCGGACACCAAAAAATGTCATTGATTAATCGTCTAGTATTCCCTTTCTAGGGTGTTCAACTCATTTGTGTTTTACAATTATAAAACACAGTGAGAGTGAACGACACTGAAGTTAGCAGTCAATTCTGAACTAAATAAAAACAAATGGTTAACGGTTTGTGTTATTGTGTTGATATTAAACAGCATTTAAAACCCTATTATATTATTTGTGCAAACAGGAAAATGTGGATTTCTCTTTAAGACCAGGTAGAGTAAAAAAAAAAACTCAGTATCAGTATTCATACAGGATTCATTCTGGCATTACAAAATTTAATTCAAGGACTTTCAAGTACTTTTTTAAGCAGCCTCATTTTCAAGGACTTAACGCAAAACAACAACAACAACATTGTCATATAGTATAAGTGTCTATTTCTAACCATGGATTAAATTTACATTTCCCTGGCATAATCAGGGCCGGCCGCTGGCATAAACACTATGCGCTTGTTTAGGACGCATAAGTGAACAAGAATCGGCTGCTCGTCCCCATTCACCGTTTCCCCAAAGAAAACACATAAAAACAGTGTGTTTTTATTTTATATGTATTTATTCTTCTTCGGCCCTGGGCATAATGTATGTCGTGAAAAAGCGATACTGGAAACATTCTATTCCGTTACAATTTGAATAACAAAACCAGGGGTAATGGTTTTCAGACTTATCAAGCACTTCAGCACAAAAGGGGCTATTTTCAAAGTATTCCAGTACTTGAATTTCTCAGGACGAAATTCAAGCACTTCAAACACATCAAGGACCTGGTAAGAACCATCACTTCGCCCCGACCTCGGTGGGTTCTTGGACATCCAAGACACCACTGCTGCTGTTGGCGAAGGATAGATTCACTGCCCTGCTGGCTGACAAGACATACTGAATGTCCTGGCAACCCAGGCTGCGGCGGGATGTCGAACGCGCCAATGCTGGCAGCCTCAATCTCAGAAAGAGAGAGGACAGGTCTCCTGCTACACCTGCCGTTGGCAGGGAAGAGCACAGCTCCCCGTCCCCACCCCAGAGCAGCCGCCTGAACGAGCGTTACAGCCGTAGTTGCCGTCTCGCATCCACGGCGACCTGGACGTACAACAGCGCGAGCAGCCCTAGACCCCCTCCCGCATACACGCGAAGCTCTGGGTCCTCCTTGGGTCTATGCTTCTATAACAAGCGTATATTGAAGCAAGCAGCTTCACGCTCCTTCCCGTATAGAAGGAGTGTGGAGGCCTTCTTTAATTAAAGGGTTAAATGTTTATCACCTCCTACCTCTCTGCCATGACAGACTCTGATCATGCGCAGCATGAGGATTATAGAGTGGCTCTAGCGCTGCCCACTGCAAAGTGGGACCTTCAGCCATCTCCTACAGCGTTGCCCGCTTGTGACACTGTAGACCAGGAGACTAATGTTACAGCCGTAACTACGATCTCTCGTCCACAGCGCCTAGGCGTACAGCAGAGCGAGCAGCCCCAGACTTTCCCACATACAAGGGGAGCTCTGGGCCCTCCTCGGATCAACGCTTGTATAATAAGCGTCCGACGCTCCTTTCCGTATACAAGGAGCGTCGAGCACTTCTTTAATGAAAAGAATAACGTTTTATCACCTTCCACCTCTCTACCGCGATAGACTTGCACTGAGCATGCGCAGCGTGAGGTTTATAGAGTGGCTTTAGTGCTGCCCGCTGCCTGTGAAGCAAGACCTACAGCCCTCTCCCACACGAGGAGGCGATAGAACTGGAGGCTATTCACGTTACCTCGTCGGGCACGTGCCGCGCAGACTCATGCTGCCGCGCAGCCACCGGCTTACATTGAGACAGAGACAGGATCAGCGGAGAGAGCGCACCCACACAACCCAGTCCTGGTTAACAGCGCACAGCGTAGCGGTCACAGAAAATCTCCCGACCACTCACAATGCCATGCTTCAACATCTCAGCCTCACATGTCACACCCGAACACCTGGCTGTGGCTGCATCGCACTCCACGGAAATGTGCACACTCCCAGCAGCGCGCGATCATCCCTTTTATGATGCGCCCACCTTGATCGGCCCACCCGTGGGCCGTCAGGGATCTGGAGGACTGTTTAGCGAACACCCCCCAGCTGGCTGCTTGATCCATGCGAGCCCTATGCCAGGTGGCGACTCCCCTGCGTGTTGTCCCGGTGGATAGACAAGACACTGCGAGAGGGTTACGAGTTACAATTCCACCGGACTCCACCACCCTTCCAGGGCGTGGTGTGGACGGTGATGACGTCACCAGAGAAAGGTGCAGCTCTGAACTCAGAAATAACACTTCTCCTCACCAAGGGAGCCGTGACAGTGGTGCCCACAGAGCTTCAGAACAAAGGGTTTTAAACTCAAACTACTTCCTGGTTCCGAAGCGTACGGGGATGTGAGTCTGATCCTGGACCTACGCACACTAAATTGCCACATAGCGACTCGCCCGTTTTGCATGCTCACCATGAAGGTGTTGCTGCAGGCAGTCCATAAGGGCGATTTCTGCACAAGCATCGACCTGAAGGACAACTACTTCCACATCCTGATAGGGCTAAAACACAGTTGATTCCTCCATTTCGCCTTTTAAGGGGTAGCTTATGAGTACACCAGAGTACTGTTAGGCTACAAGCTCGCTCCGCGTGTGTTTTCCCACTGCATCAAGACATTACTGTTGCTGCTGCGTCGTCAAGATTTCAGAATCTTGACATACCTCTTGATCCTAGCTCCCTCCGTGGAACTAGCAGTCGTTCACACCAGGGTCGTGATCTCTCACCTCACAGACTTGGGGTTCGCGATAAACTGGGAGAAGAGCACTCCCATACCCAACCAACAGGCGACACCCTGCAGATGAGGGCCCGGCTGTCCAAACCACAGAGAGTGAACATCATGTCCATCCTCGCGTGTTGGGGTGGGCCATTCCATGACGGTACTGACCATCATGAAGCTGCTCAGGCTGCTGGCAGCAGCTCACATGGTAGTGCTATTGGACCTCCTGCACATGCACAGTATCCAACGATGGTTTGGAGGGCTCCGGTTGAACCGGGTGCACCACGACTATGTTCACTGGTTGTGCCACAATCTCTGACAAGAGATCTAGCCTACTGGAGAGATCCCAAGACCCTCATACAGGGTGTGCATCTAGGTCGAGTCTCCTTTTACACACAGGTTTTCACAGGCGCCTCCCTGACAGTGGGGTGGGACCTGTCGCGGTCAGGCGGTAGGGGGCGTGTGACCTGTTCACACGACACATCAACCTCCTGGAGCTGGAGACTGTGTTACTGGTCCTGAAGCACTTCAAACCCCTGGTACGGGGCCGAGCATGGTATGATGTGCAGATCATGTCAGACAACCGGGCTACCGTAACTTATATCAACCGCCAGGGGGGTGTGAGGTCACCAGCGCTCCATTACGCAGTCAAGTGGCTGAGGAAATGGGCGCTATTACGGCTTCGCTCGTTGTCGGCAAGCCACATACGGGACCACATGAAAGTGGGGGCGGATCTCATGTCTCATGTCACGGGGAGGCCCCCGCAAGGCAGAGGGGCACCTCCACCCGGATATAGTGCTCCAGCTGTGGAGACTATTGGAGACAACATGGGTATACCCATTTGCGTCGAGAGAAACTGCTCAGTGTCCCCTGTGGTTCTCTCTGCTCTCTGTCCTTCGCGCAAAGCGGACGTGTTTTGCTTTGCTCTCCGCTTTGCTTCTATTTTTGCCAATTTCAGCACTTTCTTTCCTGCTGCGCCGCTTAAAGACGAAACAGTGGCTCCATATAACAACTGAACACTTATCTTACAACTATTTATAAAGGATTACCACAGTTTTTAAACCAGCACTAGCTACAGCATGGTGTATGGTCTCAGTCAGAAGTGAACGTGGAAGTGAATGGACTATGTGGGAATGACACCACTTTACCATGAACTCAACAGTGGACAAGATCAGGCTAACACACGGCTAATTAGCACCAACAAGACTACCAAGAAACAGGAGGGCTGTGTACCGGGGAATAAATCTACAAGTGATAGTCCTCCCTGGAACTCTCTCGTGTTAAGCCTGAGAGTAAATGAGAAAATAAGGAATGAGGAAATGAGAGGAGGATTAACAGGCAGAACACAGCACCCTGAGATTTACGATGCAATCGGCTGGCCTGCATTATCACCCAGGCATAGTTCCTCCTCAACCCCTTTTCTTGGTAGGACACAACTGTGGACAGCTGTGAAAAGGAGAACTAGCAACAAACCTCCCCAACAAGAACAGATTTGCTCCACTGCTGCAGGACCCTGGATCTCTGCCTGATGACTTGGATAACCTCTCCTCTTCACAGCAAGTTGAGGACTAAGAGTAAAGAAAGTAAAAGGCTACTGGGAAAGCTAACAACTGGGCCCCAATCTCTGATTGGGGGTGACTTTGGTGTAGAAGCATGTGCACGTGCATGTGAACACCAAAATACTCCCAAAGATATTGTCTCCGACTTGACAGAAAGAATGCTGCAGATCGTGGCTGCAAATCCAACATTGAAAACCATCATAGTGCACATAGGGACCAATGATGTTGTAAAACAACAGTCTGAAGTACTGAAACAAGACTTTATTGATCTGTTGAACACAGTCAGCTCTTTGAATCCTGAGGTGTTGCTCATGGCCCTTTACCACCACAATTGCATGTATCGTCCATTCAGTGCACTTTATTGACAATTTAAACTTTTTCGGGGAGCGCAGACATCTTTTTAAGGCAGATGGGCTTTGCCTTAACAAATCAGGAGTAAAACTTTTTACATCTAACCTATTTTACTTCCAGCATCACCAATCTGTTCCCTCTACCAAGGACAAGAGACAAGAGGAATCAAAATAAGAAGAGATAACACAACGCGGCAGAAACCTTGAAAGAGAGCTGCCTCCGCCTGAATAGAGCTTTAACCATGAGTTATCAGAGCCATGACTGACTTGACTGACTGCCGTCATCAAGCCACTCTTAAAAAAAGAACAATCTAGACACCTCACTAATGAACAATTATAGGCCCATATCAAACCTACATTTTAAAGTAAAATTATTGAAAAAGCTGTTTTTCAACAGCTGAACAACTTCTTGGCACTACACAACTGTTTTGATGTCTTTCAGTCAGGATTTCGACGACACCACAACACTGAGACTACTCTTGTTAAGGTCTTCAATGACATCCAGCTAAACACAGACAGTGGCAGACATTTCAGTCTTAGTATTACTGGATCTCAGTGCTTCATTTGACACGGTCGACCACAACATAATATTAGACCGACTGGAGAACTGGGTGGGACTTTCTGGCACAGTACTAAACTGATTTGAATCCTACTTAAAGGACAGGGACTACTTTGTGTCTATAGGTAATTGCACATCTGAGCGGACAAAAATGACATGAGGAGTTCCCCAAGGCTCCATTCGAGGGCCTCTTCTGTTCAACATCTACATGCTCCCACTGGCTCAGGTTATGGAAAACAACAAAATATGTTACCATAATTACGCAGATGACACACAAATTTACATAACCATTTCACCAGATGACTATGATCCAATACAAACATTGAGCAAGTGCATTGAACAAATCAATGATTCAATGGGCCAGAATTTTCAGAAGTAATTGTTTTTGGAGACAAGGAAGAACAACTAAAAGTCAGCACTCAGCTTCAACGACTAATGTTAAAAACCACAAACCAAGCCAGAAATCTTGGTGTAGTCATGGACCTAAATTTCAACATCCACATAAAAACAATTATCATGTCAGCCTACTATCACCTTAGGAATATATCAAGGATTAAAAGACTTATGTCTCAGCAGAATTTGGAAAAACTTGTCCATGCATTTATCTTCAGTAGAGTAGACTGTCTTTACAGGTCTCCCTAAAAGATCCATCAGACAGCTGCAGTTGATTCAGAACGCTGCTGCTCGAGTCCTCACTAAGACCAAGAAAGTGGATCATGTCACTCCAGTTCTCAGATCTTTACACCGGCTTCCTGTCTGTCAAATAATTGATAACAAAATATTACTATTGGTTTATAAAACACTGAATGGTTCAGGGCCAAAATACATTTCTGATCTTCTGCTACATTATGAACCATCCAGACCTCTCAGATCATCGGAGACAGGTCTGCTTTCTGTCCCCAGAGTCAAAACTAAACACCGAGAAGCAGCGTTCAGTTTTTATGCACCACATATCTAGAACAAACTGCCAGAACACTGCAGGTCTGCTGCAACTCTCAGTTCTTTTAAATCAAAGCTGAAGACTTTTCTGTTTGCAGTGGCCTTTTACCAAACCTCATTTGCAGCTTTTGATTCATTTCTTACACTGCACTGTAACTTTTATTGATTTTTTATGTATTCTATTTTTTAAAGCCAATATCGATAACTTTTATTCTGGGTGTACAGCTCTGCTGATCTGGAGGCACTTCCCCAGATGATAAGTTTATTTATATATTTATTTTTACTTCATGCATTCTATTTTTGTGTTTCTTTTGCACTTTGTGTTAATGCTTTTGATGTTTTATGTAAAGCACTTTGAATGCCTTGTTGTTGAAATGTGCTATATAAATAAACTCGCCTTGCCTCTCCACGGGAGAGACAAATCCCAACCCCCCCCCCCCCCCCCCCGGAGGTGGACGCGTTCGCGCACCACCCATGGCCAAGGGGTCTCCTTTACGCGTTCTCATGGTTAGGACTGCTGCCCAGATGGATGGAGCGAGGGCGTTTGGAGGGGCTGTGGGTGATACTGGTAGCCCCCGATCATCCCGTGGCACTTTGGTTCACGGAGCTCCAGCCAGTAGTTTTGGCAGGCTCGTGGCAGATCCCCATGCACCGCGACGCGCTGTCAAAGGCCGGGGGCTCTGTGACCTAGTTTCCAGTCCTGGGACGTCCTCTGTGGGCCTGGCTCCTAAATGGCCCAAACTTGAACAGCGTGGACTGTCACAGGCTATGATGCCCACCATGGTGGGCTCTCGCGCACAGTCCACTTCCTGGCTATATGCCTCCAAGTGGAACGTGTTCGAACGATGGTGCGTTGACAGTGATGTCAATCCCCTGTGCTGCAGTGTTGCTCCTACACCTCCTTCATAGAACTATAGTTACGAAGCTGCAGTAACTCTCAGTTTGCAAGGATTGTGTATTTTCAAGGACTTTTCAAACATTTAGGCTAAAATGGGGCTATTTACAGTACTTCAATTTCTGAAGACGAAATTCAACCACCTCAAGCAGTTTTTTCTACATAGAGAATTACGAGGTGGCCGCCTCCGTCAAATTTTGTGCCGCCTCCAGCTCTCAACATCCGCCTCTGACTTGTCTAGCTGCTTGGCGGTTCCAGGCAGCGGGGACGCAGCTGCTTTTTAAAAATATGTTTTATTTTCATTTTTTCTTTCCTCCCTCCTCAGAGAAAGACAAATCTGGCCACTGATAATCTCCCCTTGGGGTAACACACACAAAGCTCAGCTCTGTGTAATTCTCTGGCAGCTCTTTTTTTTCTGTCTACGCGAATTTTCGGCCCTTTTCCGGTGCACTCGTATGGCGCCAGTGAAGAAGACCGTGGTAAAGTTGGTTCGACATATTCAGATATTCAACAGACATTTGTCCGGACCTCACAAGGGAGAGCGGCTGATCGCATCCCAGAAATTATGCGCAGCTTCACGGACAGCAGCAGCGCTGAGAGTTTGCTGTTACAATGGCGTATTAGAGAACGTCTACAAATTACATGACACAATTTTAATGTATTAATAGCTTTTCTATCATGTGTCTTAGGACACCCAAACTACTACTATCTATATAGTACTAGGACCTAGACTACATGTTACACAGCCTTTCAATTTCAAAATAAAAGTTCCTGTTTTTATATATGTTATATAAATTTTCTAAATTTCAATATATATAATATTTTCCTTATATCTATTTAAAAAACGGAAATGAAAACAATAGGTTATGTTATATTTGATTTGATTTTAAACAACTTTGCTGCTTGTTAACTTAACTGTGTAAATTAACACATTAGATTTTTATTATTTTTTTTAAAATAAAATATGCTTTAATGTGATAATTGTCATTTTCTTCAATCATAAAATTATTAAAACTCCTAAAATACGTTTGTAAAAAAGTGTTTGAGCCAGTTGAAGGCACCGTACACATGCATGTGTGTGCACATAATCAGGATGCATAGTCATAGATTTC